>JAZHYW010038375.1:0-11525 GCA_037355805.1 Ixodes ricinus
CGCTAAATTTACCGGAAAAGTTCCTCGCCAAATTTCGCGGAAAAAATGTTCCGCTAGATTTAGCTGCGAAATTTTATGGTAAATTTGGCGGGAAAAATGTTTCCGCTAAATTTAGCGGGGATATTTTTTCCGCCATATTTAGCGGGGACGATTTTCCGCTAAATCTAGTGGGGAAATTTACCCATCATGGACCGCGCGGTTACGCCGACGCAGACGCCGACGCCGACGCCGCTCAAGCCGGAAACGGGCGCCTAAGAGTTGCGCTCTAAAACATCAAGGATGTTTGTACGCATCATCTATGCTCCTTGCGTAGCGAGGGACACCTCTTTTGCTCAAGTTTCCTGCTCTCGGTGACTTTCCTTTAGTGTTATCTGCACCACAAGCAAATGGTTTCCGCAAGCGTCGAGGCTACTTCAGAGGTAACTGTGCCGGAAATACACAGGTACGGATATCCCGGTGACTCATACCCAAACCTAAGAAATTGTAAGCCCGAGTCTCCACTGTGAAATGTTCTACACACAGGAGTGTTTGCATAAGTTATCAGATACCCGGACATCTGTGCTTCCTATTTCGTGTGCGAAAATACTCTTGGCACAACCACTCTCTTACACAAAAGCAAACAGTACTGGCACTCGCTTGTCGCCATTGGATCGTTCAGTTTCATACTGTGTATCATCGAAATGATCCTAGAATCGTACCATACCAGTACATCTCCTTAAAGGTATTTAATTAGAAAGCGCAATGAAAGTTGTACAGTTACAATTCTCCCAAGCATTATTTGTGGCTAGTAACGCAAACTGACATTACGAGTTGTTGTTGTTTTTTTTGGAGGGGGGCGGGGGGGGGGGGGAGGGGGTTATAGAGGTTATTCTTAGGGGATGCCGCGAACTTTTTTCGAACCGAAGTTTCGATGATCGAATCAAGCGGTTCGAAAGGTTCGAAAGATTTCGAATTTTCGAACTTTCTATATCGTAAAATTCGACGGAAGTCGAATTTTCGAACTTGTTAAACTAAGAAGTTCGACGCTTTTCGAACCGTCGAACTTATTACGCTAAAAAATTCGATTCCTTTCGAACTTTCGAACTTATTACGCTGCAAAATTCGATGCTTGTCGAACTTTCGAACTTGATAGACCAAAAAATTCGATGATTTTCGAACTTTCGAATTTCTTGCACTAAAAAGTTCGAAGCTTTTCGAACTTTCGAACTTCCTACGCCAAGGAATTCGAGAATTTTCGAACTTTCGAACTTATTTATCGAGAGAATTCGAAAAGTTTCGAACTATCGAATCCTGAAAAATCAAAAGTTCGACGAACTTCGAACTTTTAGGGTAAAAGTTCGACGTTCGTCGAACTTCGAAAGACCGGCGGACGGTTTCATTTGAATTCAAGTAGTGAGGTACATTCGTAATTTTTTTTCTCTCGAATTTTTACATGCGGTGCTGCGTTCCTTACGAAAGACAATGCCGTTTATTACAATGTTCTGGCACGCTCAGTTTTAAAGAAATAAATTCCCGAAGGGGCGACGGAGGACGACGGGTTTTTGACGATTGTCGTTTGTGCCATATTTGAAGCGGGCTAAAGCCGAAGCTATTTACGGTTGAGATGTTAAACTTTTTAAGAATGATCTATGTATAGCTTAGGTAAGTGTCGTCTTAAGATGTGATTATTGTTACTCAAGATGAGTTTCGAAGAAATGTCCAAACATTTATCTACGGGCAATTATGCTCTAAACTTGGTATTTTGTTTTTCGTCTAAGTTGCTTGAGGTATCGCATTTAAATTAACACCACAGACAGTACATATAATTGCCATCTGCAGAATACAAAATAATGTATTTATTGTTTTTTCACGTTGAGGAATAAATTAAGTCAGGGGGAAGATTTCTAATATTAATCAAATTCAACACGTCATTAAATTTTTTTTTTTGGCTTTACGTTTTTGGGAAGTGTTTCTTTTAGCCTGTACACATTTGAGTAGGAGAAACTTGTTTCGAAGTTCTGAGCTTCTGAATATGCAAGAATACAACACTTCCGGTGGGATCTTTATAGTTTCTTTCTTTTTTTTCTCCAGCTTTTTATCCCCGCATTTATTGTTATGTTTATCTTTCTTTTACCAATGGCACAGTTATTGAGGTCGAAAAGACATAGCTTTGAACTTCGGCACCTCTAAGCATTTGACAAGTAGTGCCTTCTGACGACGAGTTTCCGACAATGACCACCTACGGCGTCTACGCGATCTTTTATGCAGTGAAGAGCGACAGTAGTTATACATACACATAAATAATTTCAGATTAAAATAAGCTCGACCACGCCCTCTTTCCCCGTATTGTTTTCTTTAACAGTCCGAAATATCTGGAAGGAGGCGAAGGGGGCTAGAGCACCCCCCTCCCCCCGTTTTTCCTCTTCCGACGCCACTTGTATGGTAGAACGCTCCTCGACCTCCAGTTGTGTCGGCTTCTGTACTTTTTGCGGGGCGTTTCCTCCGTCCCGGAAAATAAACCTCCAGGACAATTACAAACTTAAATTACTATATGCCAGCGTCACTCGGGCGGCGTTCGATCGGATTACTACCGGCGTGCAAGGGGTGGGGAGGTAGTTTGCCAGGTCGCTTCAAGGTTTTTCTGAGCCTCAACCTCCTGCCCGCCCCTGGCCGTTTCGAACTGGGTGAGTATCGTAAAACAGTGCGTTCGTGTGATCACTACTGCGCAATGCACGTTAAAGACCCCCCCCCCCTGGGCTGGTGGTCAAAATTACTGATCTATGGTCACACGCCACTCTGCACTGGCAAATATTCCAGCACATCCGGGACACTCGTCGTCTCATTTAATTGCCTGACCAACTTCGCGGAGTCTAAATATCACACCCTAACTTTTCTAAACCTGATTTCGTGAAAACCAGTGAGTCGTGAAAACGTTATTTCAAACTGAAACTGTGGAGGAACATTAAAACCGGACTTCGAACGTTGAAAACTTGGACTTGAAAAAAATTCAAAATCTTCGAAGTTTTTTTTTTAAATTAGTTTTAAAGGAGAATCGAAACTTTCGAACTTTTCGAACTTTATGTAGAAAGAAATTCGAAATCTTCGAATTGTTCGAACTTTATGTCTATAAAAATTCGAAGCGTTCGAATTTTTCGAATTTTATATCCAAAGAATTTCGAAATCTTCGAATTTTTCGAACTTCAGATCCCAAGAAATTCAAATTTTTCGAATATCTCGAATTTTTAAGTTAGGAAAATTCGAAATCTTCGAATTTATCGAACCTCAAGTAAAAGAATATTCGAAATATTCGAACCCGAAATTTTAGAAACCGTGAAAGCTTCGAACTTTTCGAATTCGAAACTCTACTGTGATCGAAAGTTGCGAATTTTTCGAAGTCGAACCTCGGTCGGTACGAAAATATCGAAATTTTTCGAATGCGAACCTCCGTTCGCTTCGAAAATATCGAAACCTTTCGAAATCGAACCTAGGGTGGTTCGCGACATCCCTAGTTATTCTTTTACATACCAGTAAAATTACGTGATTTTGGCGGAAACAAAAAAAGTAAATCTAATGTAGAAACAATATACACGCTTGGTCATGCTTACAAAGACTGCTAAGCCTAGAATGTGTGAGAGTCCTTCCAAGAGAGAAGAGAATGGTGAAGCGTGCGACCGCCCCCGCGTGCTGCGCCAGACTTCGCATGAAGCGTGATCCGACCGCCGGTCCTGAATAGCTCGGGGATGATGACGAAGCACGAGTTACTGGAAATCGAATATTCTGCTTCTCCTTCTTTATTTCTATTTTCTGGGGCCCGGGTTTGCCCCAGGCCGCTGGCGTGTGAGCTCGTTACTTGGAACGTTTAATTAATACAGTAAGATGGGCTCTATTTAGAACAGTTCGACGTCACTTATTGGCCGGGTTTCTGATAGGGCAGCCGAAAGCCCTCAGGACTACAGGATCGTTCTTCCCTCGTCTACCGTCAAATATCCGTGCATGTATTCCTCTTCTTTACCAATATTACCGGTGGGCCGCATAGAGCCACTGACTTCACGGACGCACTCTTTTCAATCATTGAGCAGAAAGACCCGTCAGCTGGGGCTCATACCAGAGGAACCACGTCTGGATGGCCACTTTCGCCAATGGAGCAACCAGCTACAAGATCAAATCAAGCGAGGAGTTTCTGGTGAAGCAAAAAAGATGCATGAACACAGGCCCTGCAAGGAAGCAATTAAGTTGAAGTTTTATGGCTTCCATTGCCCCTGCGAGGTACTGAAATCGGAATTGTCCCTGGTGCCACTGAGCACCGTCAAGAACACCAAGCGAGAAAGATGGTGGCTTTCGCACTTTGACGAAACGGAAACAATAACAGGAATGGTAACGTTAGTCCTCGAGGAACATCTAAGCATGGGCAGGGTTCCACATAGGCTGAACATCTACAGGGTGAATAACACTTGATGGTTATCCCTGAACGACTTCCCCTCTGCTTACGATGCAAAGTCATTGGCCATATCCGAAGACAGTGCTTCACCCTGCGCTGCACTGTGTGCTGGCGTTATGGGCATAGAAATGAGAAGAGCTTCGCTACGTACGGCTCGAAGATTATGGGAGATGCACCGCCTGGTGAAGAGGAAAACGAAAACAATATGGATGAGGACGACATGACAACAAGATGAAAGCTTGACTTTAAACTCCCCTAACGGGGAGTCTTAGACGAAGACGAAGACATATGCTCGAAGCATACTAGCTAACAAGTGCAAGGACCTATGAAAACCACCAAAGCAAGCATCTGAGACTGCGAAGGGCGAAGTGAAGGACTCGGGAAGCTCCAAGAAGGGCTCCCTCAGTGACTGAAGCGCCACGCACCAATCTATTAATCTCAAAACCAAAGAGGCAAACCTGAATTCGGGCGATCGGGGAAAACAATTTTTACCACCGACACTAAATATGACTGGAGTACATGAATGCACCGCCCAGGATGGCCACTTCAGTATACCTGCTCTTAATGCCCGCTTAATCATTTATTCCAAAATCCAGTTTTAAATATTTTGTTTCTGTAGAGAAGCGCGCAGTGTTATATATTCATATTACAAAAACAAATTAAGGTTTCGAAAACTACACTTTGCTTTCTGCTGACTGTGCACGGAGAGATTCATATGACATATTGACTGCCCAGCAATCGACTACTCTGCCGGATGCGCCATCTTGTTTAAGAAAGGTCTTTAAAATCGAATGTGCAGCGTCCTCAGAGACGCTGATGCTGGTCAATGTTTGCTCGCTAACATGATTATTCATAACCTACCTTGGAGCATAGAAACAAATTGCATCATAAAGTGATTTTATGGTGATATTAGGTTTAATGCAATTGTTTTTATGAGATTTTTCATGTGCTCCATGTCAGAGACAGAACACCAACCAAAACAATTGAGGACCCCAGCACAGACATTTTGTGAGCTGTTGTTCAATAATGTGATTTATTCGATACACCGACAACAAAACTTACGCTAAGATACACGCACTCCCAGTGGCCCTAAAATGTACGTTTAGACCTATCTACATTTCTGGATAAATTTAAGATGCCCAAAATCATTTTGAAGTAATGCCTGCATTTTTTCTGAACATTCTACATTAGGTTAAGCGTAGGCTTTAGAAAATATATCGTAAAACAGATGTCAAAATGATGGTCAATTTGAAGATGAATGAAATACTTATCAACAGCGTTGATTAAAAAAAAGAGTAGACCAAATCTTAAAAGGACTCGGCAGCTTGATATGACCCACGTTACGGATAAAAAAGGACGTGGATGGCCAAAACACGGGATTTTCGTGCAGCTCGCCAACGATGAGCGCTGGAGTGGATTTCTGCGTTAAGTCCTTATTTCGAACTCTTTGTTCGCCTTCCGCCCATTGAAAAGCATGCGGAAGGGCCTTAGAACGCACCTGCGCTGCACCGCGGCGTTCTTCCGCAAGATAAAGTTCGTCTGCGTTCCGTCGCCGTCACCAAGGCAACGAACGCCGAATGACTGGAAGCACGCACGGTACCGCCGCGTGAAGCCAGCAAGAGCTGACGCCATTTTACGAACGCCGTCTGCTAGCCAAAGCCGAACGCGGTATGTCAGATCAACCGCCTCCGCCGGTGCCTCGATCGCCTTCGACGGCGTTCGTAAAATGGCGTCAGCTCTTGCTGGCTTCACGCGGCGGTACCGTGCGTGCTTCCAGTCATTCGGCGTTCGTTGCCATGGTGACGGCGAGGAACGCAGACGAACTTTATCTTGCGGAAGAACGCCGCGGCGCAGCGATACCAGGTGCGTTCTAAGGCCCTTCCCGCATGCTTTTCAATGGGCGGAAGGCGAACAAAAAGAGTTCGAAATAAGGACTTAACGCAGAAGGCTGCATTTCTCCAGCGCCTCATAATTTGACGAGCCTTACACGAAAATCATGTTTTTTTGGCCATCCCGCGTCCTGTTTTTTTATCCGTAACATGGGTCTAAAGTATCAAACTGCCATATTTTGCACTGCTACGATCTCGGGTTCCTAAAACCTGGGCAATATAGAAATGACATTAAAACATAACTAATTGAAGACAACGACACAAGATGATACGCGGGTGCCGCTGAAAGACCACCAACCACGGGTTACTTACACGCTGAATGAGCACGCCAGAAAGAATTTGATCACGCTCCTAGGGCAAGAAGGGTCGAAATTGACCAAGAAAAAGAGCATCCAAGATGTCTTCATAACTCATTACGAGGGTATATTTTTTCCAAGAACGAATGATCCAAGAACCATTGATATACTACCTGCAGTGCCAACTATTGAGAATGAAAAAAGAGAAGGTTAAACGACAGCGTCAATGCAGGGTAAATTGTAAAAAAACATCATTGAAATGAAGAGCCGAAAGGCACTATGCCCGGATGGCCTACCGGCCATTTTCTACGAAGTGTAGAAGGAACGTTAACCCATTTTTCTTTGTGTGTTCAATGAGTTGTACGAAACGGATATCTTGCCGCCATCATTGCAAAGATCATACAAGGTCCTGATACCGATATCAAATATTCTAAGAACCTCTAACAAGTTAAATGATACAGACCAATAAGACTTTTAAACTGCGACCGAAAAATCTTCTCTCGACATCTTTCTGGTCCAATCCAGTGTGATATCTATGATTGTGGGCAATCAATAAACTTCTTCCGCAAACAAAAGAAGCATTAAAACAAATATGCATATCGTACGGTCAATGTTAAAGATATGCCAACAAACAAATGAAAGAGCTGCAAATATAAAAACTTGATATTTCAAAAGCTTTTGATCGAGTAGAACGTTCTTCCCTATTCCCTCCTCTGCATCATAATGAAGTTGGCAAAAAACTTGAAAGAGGAATAAAATTTTGTTAGAATGACATATCGGCGAAATTATTAATAAAGGGATCTATTTCATGGCCCGTTCAAGTAAAACGCTCGGTACGTCAAGAGAGTCCCCTCTAACCATTTCTCTTCGACTTACATTTGGAACCACCCTGTAGTGACATCATGAGAAACAGTACGGTGCAAGGGTTTCGTCTCCATGCTGTGATATGAAAAACCTCGCCTACGTTGGCACCTGGTGCTTGTGTGTTCAGATAAAAGCTTACAAAAAGGTATGACCTTTGTTTTAGATTCTGGTGCCACTTCTGGTGCTGCCGTCAAAGAAAACGTTTCGGCTCAAGGCGTAAGGGGGGGACAGCGCCGTCTAGATTTGTAGACGTAGTGAGGGCAACGCAAAAACCGCAACTTTTAGGTGTACCAGAAAACGCTATGGACAGCTTCAAACCAATGATGTGGAACACTGTCAGAACAAGTGTCTAATCGACTGCTCTTATGTGGAACATGAGGTACTTCTATATTTTCTGGCGGAAGTGCAGTTTTGTTATTTTCTTGACAAAACTAACCCGCCTCCTCCAGGACACGCATTGTTCCAGCGTGACGGTGGATATGCCCAATATTAAGTTTGCGATATTTATTCCGAGGTCGTCATATGGACCGATGAGAAGATCCAATTTATTTCGTTCAATTGATGACGGCAGTTTATGTTTAGGTCATATTTTTCTGAGGCAGTTGACCTTCAGGCAGAAGTTCTTTCCGCAAACTCAACATACGTCCCTCGAAATGTGCAAAAACTATTTTTACAACATATACTAAAAACGTATCAGTTACAGGACGCACTATGAATACGTTCTTTGCAAGGGTTCAATAAAGAAGATGACACCCTAGACGTTCCTAATGTCAAATTCGATTAAGCCCTTCCAGAGACCTGCTAAAAAAAGCTACTCTGGCAATCATTAATGAACATTTTCCAGCTTCCTTGTATCGCTCATGCTTTTTTTGAACCTCATCCGAATTGTAAAAAGGATCTTACATAAAGGACTAAGCGTATGCTAATACCCCCAAAATATAAAACATATTTTTTTTCCGTTCACTTTCAAACTGTACAGGTAGAGGAGCGGCTTGACTGTGCCAGACAACGGATATATTTATGTATGCCTTTGTAGTTTGTGTTGTGGCGGTATTTTTGTAGGATTTTTCTAAATTAACACCGAAGAAATATTTTGAACCTGAATAGACGCTTCTTTGTTATATGCATTTTTTCCCAAATCAGCTAGATAGCATGCTTGATACCCTCATTGTCTTCAGAATTTCCAGTCTCTGGAAGAAAAAAGAAGTTGATATTGAAAGGGAGTTGCCAATCTTTCATGGGGGAATTTTAAGAACCCCGCAACTTTAGTAGACCAGCGTATACTTAAAATTTTCGAAGACGCCGATTGGAATTAAATTGTACAACATCTGAACTTCTCATCCGACATCATAAAAGCCAGCTTTGATGAATAAGCCGGAGGCCATTCGTGAATCGTATACCCTATGTTATTGTATACGTTATTTTTAAATTATTAAATGTGTTCCGGTTACGATTATGTCATTACGCCATGTCAGTACTAAACACTCCCACCATGTATGAATTAGCTCAAAGTACTTACCAGGTATAAGAATGAATTAAATGAGTGTGTGTGGTGAGTAACTAAATGTGAATTAATCCGTTTATGAAAATAATTCCTGGATATCTTTGTCGGCAAAGCACTTGACTCGCAATCTGGATGTAGAAAGTTCAAATCATACCGGAGGCCAGACTTGTGTGTTATTTATTACAAGTAATCAAATGACTTATAATTGATTAGATTTATCAACATTTTATAATCATTTCAATATACGGGGTGTTCATTTTTAAACCGAACAGATTTATTTTAAAAAATCCGTAAAAGATGCACTGATACGGTTTGTGTAGGTGGGATATACGGTCAGGGGTACATTGTGTGGGTGGCTAATCGTTTCGATAAGTTGGCTAATTAATTAAAATTCGTTAATTAACCTTTCAATTAGTGGAAATAAACATATGGTTCCAATTGGAAACTTAGAGAGCGTCATCGAAAACCACTAAATTAACTCTTTTTAGAACGACTCGAAGCTCGTGGGAAACTCGGGGGCGCGCCAAAGTTACCACTTGTGAAGCAGGCGCAAAGCTAGCAGTTGCGGAACGCGATAATGATCTAATCATCCGCGTTCCGCCACTGCTGGCGGAACGCGTTACGCCCCAGGATGCCCTGGGGCGTAACCCCAGGGCATCCTGGGGTTACGCCCAGCCTTGGGTATGCTTGGACTTTTCGGGACCACCGAGGTGGGGTAATACACCACTTCGCCCCCTCCCCTTCTAGTAGGCGGGTGTCCTGGCTTGGCCCGACCAGGATGATTTAGTCAGTCCCCTTTCTTCCTTTGCCTTATCTTTCTTTCTGCCCTTCCTTCTTATTTCACCTACTCTGGCGGCAAGGGCTAACCTTGGGTGGCGACATAACTTTCTTGATACACACTTAATTATAGCATCCTAGTAGCACTGGTAGAGTGACATACTCGTACAAGCCTGACCTATTATGAGTTGTTACCTACCTTCTTGTTGGACTCTGTGGTGGGTGGTGTGCTACAGATGCCAAAGAGTTTCTGCACTTCATAGGGGTTCTAAAGAAAAAGAAAACTTCCCCGATCAGATCTAAAAAGGGGTCCGGACCGAAGTATTCACAAAAGATACATCAGCTGCAGCCCTGAATAGCTTCAGCCGCCTTCCATCAACGCAAACAAAGAACAAAATGGAAAATCACTTTCCAAACTTTCACCCTCTCTTATTTCAGACTTTGGAAAACCTAATTGGTCAAAAATTTAAGGCCAAGAAACTATAGCATCCCCTGACCTAGCTTGTTCGAAGTAGGTAACGAATCGACAAATTCTGGTTCTTTTAAATCTGAGCAAGATATATGACAACAAAGTATCTGTCCCCCCACATCGCACCCTGAAACAGTTGTCAGGGAGACATTTCAAAGGATGACCTGCTAAAATCTGGCGAGGACGAGATCTTGGAGGGCCTTTTCTGGCAGGGAGTGGTCGCCGTGCGACGAATTTCTTTATGCTGGAGGGGCAGGACAGACCCTCGAAGCATCTAGTCCTCACTCCTTTATCTACCGTACTGCCCAAGAGCATCAAAGCAGGCTATCTTCACTGTAAGGTGCGCCCTTATATACCTAACCCGAGACGATGCTTTAAGTGCGAAAGATCTCGCTCACAGCTCAATCACCTGTCGCGGAAAAGCGACGAGTGCAAAGTGTAGAGGTACAAGCCATCCAGCCGACGGATGCAACGGTACGCTTCTCAAGTGGGTCAACTGCTCTGGTGCCCCCCCCCCCCCCTTACTGTCGAGCCTGTCCAAAGTTTTAAGAAGTAAAGAAGACCTTAAGTTTAGAGATCATAAAAAATCTTGCATACCCTGAGGAAAGGAAACGACTTTACTTCCTCCAAGGAGGCACTTATGCCGAGGCGGCTGCCAGGGGTGCTGCGCCGGTTCTGAGAGCATCGGTGGGCACTGAGTACAGTCCTGGAGACTTTGAGTGCTCTACCAGCCCCCAACTCCCAACGAGGCCTCTGTGGGTTCACAAACCCCGGCGGCCCCACCGAAACTCTCATGTTCCAAGACTATGCCCCATCGTCTTGGTCCTAAACCTCGAGTACTGCTGGAACCTACTTCCTCTCCAGGCTGCGCAGGGTCTCCTCCTTTTTCTTCACAAGAAGAGGAGACATAGAGTTACTTGTCGATTCGACGAAACCACGTCTACCTGCCAAGGGGGCACAAAACCCCCTGATAAAGGATATCAAAAGAAAAAAGCACCACGTGTCAATGCCCCACCCATGGGACTTAACGTGCATACACTTGGTGAACTCCCTTTTTCATACTATTGCTTTACTCAATTTCGGTATGGTCCATCTCAGAGTCATGCATTGGAACTGTCGGGGACTCCTAAAGAATATTGATTATATTCACTTTATTCTTAGTGGCGCTACGTCCAATGACTCTATCATTACAGGAGACTCATTCTACATCCGCACATACGCAACTTTTGAGAGAACTGTCATCTTTTCCGCGAAGACCACTATTTTTTTTATTCTACTGGCGGTGTTAGTAATACGTAACTGAACGTAG
>JAZHYW010038376.1:0-13224 GCA_037355805.1 Ixodes ricinus
CGCTAAATTACCGCCGGTGCTCGCCTCCGGCAACCGCCTCCGCCGGTCCTCGATCGCCTTCGGCGATCGAGCACCGGCGGAGGCGGTTGATCTGACATACCGCGTTCGGCTTTGGCTAGCAGACGGCGTTCGTAAAATGGCGTCAGCTCTGCTGGCTTCACGCGGCGGTACCGTGCGTGCTTCCAGTCATTCGGCGTTCGTTGCCTTGGTGACGTCGAGGAACGCAGACGAACTTTATCTTGCGGAAGATCGCCGCGGCGCAGCGATACCAGGTGCGTTCTAAGGCCCTTCCCGCATGCTTTTCAATGGGCGGAAGGCGAACAAAAAGAGTTCGAAATCAGGACTGAACGCAGAAGGCTGCATTTCTCCAGCGCCTCATAATTTGACGAGCCTTACACGAAAATCATGTTTTTTTGGCCATCCCGCGTCCTGTTTTTTTTATCCGTAACATGGGTCTAAAGTATCAAACTGCCATATTTTGCACTGCTACGATCTCGGGTTCCTAAAACCTGGGCAATATAGAAATGACATTAAAACATAACTAATTGAAGACAACGACACAAGATGATACGCGGGTGCCGCTGAAAGACCACCAACCACGGGTTACTTACACGCTGAATGAGCACGCCAGAAAGAATTTGATCACGCTCCTAGGGCAAGAAGGGACGAAATTGACCAAGAAAAAGAGCATCCAAGATGTCTTCATAACTCATTACGAGGGTATATTTTTTCCAAGAACGAATGATCCAAGAACCATTGATATACTACCTGCAGTGCCAACTATTGAGAATGAAAAAAGAGAAGGTTAAACGACAGCGTCAATGCAGGGTAAATTGTAAAAAAAACATCATTGAAATGAAGAGCCGAAAGGCACTATGCCCGGATGGCCTACCGGCCATTTTCTACGAAGTGTAGAAGGAACGTTAACCCATTTTTCTTTGTGTGTTCAATGAGTTGTACGAAACGGATATCTTGCCGCCATCATTGCAAAGATCATACAAGGTCCTGATACCGATATCAAATATTCTAAGAACCTCTAACAAGTTAAATGATACAGACCAATAAGACTTTTAAACTGCGACCGAAAAATCTTCTCTCGACATCTTTCTGGTCCAATCCAGTGTGATATCTATGATTGTGGGCAATCACTAAACTTCTTCCACAAACAAAAGAAGCATTAAAACAAATATGCATATCGTACGGTCAATGTTAAAGATATGCCAACAAACAAATGAAAGAGCTGCAAATATAAAAACTTGATATTTCAAAAGCTTTTGATCGAGTAGAACGTTCTTCCCTATTCCCTCCTCTGCATCATAATGAAGTTGGCAAAAAACTTGAAAGAGGAATAAAATTTTGTTAGAATGACATATCGGCGAAATTATTAATAAAGGGATCTATTTCATGGCCCGTTCAAGTAAAACGCTCGGTACGTCAAGAGAGTCCCCTCTAACCATTTCTCTTCGACTTACATTTGGAACCACCCTGTAGTGACATCATGAGAAACAGTACGGTGCAAGGGTTTCGTCTCCATGCTGTGATATGAAAAACCTCGCCTACGTTGGCACCTGGTCCTTGTGTGTTCAGATAAAAGCTTACAAAAAGGTATGACATTTGTTTTAGATTCTGGTGCCACTTCTGGTGCTGCCGTCAAAGAAAACGTTTCGGCTCAAGGCATAAGGGGGGACAGCGCCGTCTAGATTTGTAGACGTAGTGAGGGCAACGCAAAAACCGCAACTTTTAGGTGTACCAGAAAACGCTATGGACAGCTTCAAACCAATGATGTGGAACACTGTCAGAACAAGTGTCTAATCGACTGCTCTTATGTGGAACATGAGGTACTTCTATATTTTTGGCGGAAGTGCAGTTTTGTTATTTTCTTGACAAAACTAACCCGCCTCCTCCAGGACACGCATTGTTCCAGCGTGACGGTGGATATGCCCAATATTAAGTTTGCGATATTTATTCCGAGGTCGTCATATGGACCGATGAGAAGATCCAATTTATTTCGTTCAATTGATGACGGCAGTTTATGTTTAGGTCATATTTTTCTGAGGCAGTTGACCTTCAGGCAGAAGTTCTTTCCGCAAACTCAACATACGTCCCTCGAAATGTGCAAAAAACTATTTTTACAACATATACTAAAAACGTATCAGTTACAGGACGCACTATGAATACGTTCTTTGCAAGGGTTCTATAAAGAAGATGACACCCTAGATGTTCCTAATGTCAAATTCGATTAAGCCCTTCCAGAGACCTGCTAAAAAAAGCTACTCTGGCAATCATTAATGAACATTTTCCAGCTTCCTTGTATCGCTCATGCTTTTTTTGAACCTCATCCGAATTGTAAAAAGGATCTTACATAAAGGACTAAGCGTATGCTAATACCCCCAAAATATAAAACATCTTTTTTTCCTTTCACTTTCAAACTGTACAGGTAGAGGAGCGGTGATCCGTATGAACTGTAGACTGTGCCAGACAACGGATATATTTATGTATGCCTTTGTAGTTTGTGTTGTGGCGGTATTTTTGTAGGATTTTTCTAAATTAACACCGAAGAAATATTTTGAACCTGAATAGACGCTTCTTTGTTATATGCATTTTAACCCAAATCAGCTAGATAGCAGGCTTGATACCCTCATTGTCTTCAGAATTTCCAGTCTCTGGAAGAAAAAAGAAGTTGATATTGAAAGGGAGTTCCCAATCTTTCATGGGGGAATTTTAAGAACCCCGCAACTTTAGTAGACCAGCGTATACTTAACATTTTCGAAGACGCCGATTGGAAATAAATTGTATAACATCTGAACTTCTCATCCGACATCATAAAAGCCAGCTTTGATGAATAAGCCGGAGGCCGTTCGTGAATCGTATACCCTATGCATATTGTATACGTTATTTTTCAATTATTAAATGTGTCCCGGTTACGATTATGTCATTACGCCATGTCAGTACTAAACACTCCCACCATGTATGAATTAGCTCAAAGTACTTACCAGGTATAAGAATGAATTAAATGAGTGTGTGTGGTGAGTAACTAAATGTGAATTAATCCGTTTATGAAAATAATTCCTGGATAGCTTTGTCGGCAAAGCACTTGACTCGCAATCTGGATGTAGAAAGTTCAAATCATACCGGAGGCCAGACTTGTGTGTTATTTATTACAAGTAATCAAATGACTTATAATTGATTAGATTTATCAACATTTTATAATCATTTCAATATACGGGGTGTTCATTTTTAAACCGAACAGATTTATTTAAAAAATCCGTAAAAGATGCACTGATACGGTTTGTGCAGGTGGGATATACGGTCAGGGTACATTATGTGGGTGGCTAATCGTTTCGATAAGTTGGCTAATTAATTAAAATTTGTTTAATTAACCTTTAATTAGTGGAAATAAACATATGGTTCCAATTGGAAACTTAGAGACGTCATCGAAAACCACTAAATTAACTCTTTTTAGAACGACTTGAAGCTCGTGGGAAACTCGGGAGCGCGCCAAAGTTACCACTTGTGAAGCAGGCGCAAAGCTAGCAGTGGCGGAACGCGGATGATTAGATCATTATCGCGTTCCGCAACATGTAGCTTTGCGCCTGCTTCACGAGTGGTAACTTTGGCGCGCCCCCGAGTTTCCACGAGCTTCAAGTCGTTCTAAAAAGAGTTGATTTAGTGGTTTTCGATGACGCTCTCTAAGTTTCCAATTGGAACCATATGTTTATTTCCACTAATTAAAAGGTTAATTAACGAATTTTAATTAATTAGCCGACTTATCGCAACGATTAGCCACCCACATAATGTTCCCCTGGCCGTATAACTCACCTGCACAAACCGTATCAGTGCATCTTTACGGATTTTTTAAAATAAATCTGTTCGAATTAAAAATGAACAGACGGTATATTGGTAAGTAATCACAACAATATTCTGATTACTTTTGGAAGTAATTAAAATTACCTGTAACTGTTACGTATTTTCCTCCAGTTTCTAATGGCCTCCTTTTCGTTCAAGCTTCTTACCAAGAAATGTTCGAACCAAATGTCCAGGGCAAAATCTTGTATCCAAATTTGTGGATTAAGAATATAAGTGGCTCATAATTCGGGGACTCTAAACAAGCGATGAACAGTATAAAATATCCGTTTCCAAACCGGAAACAAATTTGTCACTTTATTGATTTGAGTTATTCGTAGAAGTAACTGTTACTTTTCCAAGTAACGGTCAATTACCTTTCGTGTGCAGAATTTAATTAATCCAAATGAATAATTTTAAAGCATGAATAATTTTAATTGTAGTCAAATACTTTTTTACAGTAGCGTTTACAAAACTGCGGGGAATAGAAATCCTTTTATAAAACCCCGTATAGGCGCAATGCTTTTTGGAGTTGGGTTTTTGTTATAGGCGGCTGTTACAATCGGCCGCTACAGACGGCCGTTAGGGCTCAGAACACACGGCAGCCATGAAAAAATAACGATAGAAGCATGTGTTTGAATCGGAATTCCAACGATTGAGTGCTTCCTAAAATGTTTGCTATATATGCAAATATGTACAATAAGAAATGATTTTCATCTTGATATCAAAAATGTATGCGTGTGTGAAAACTTCTGCCCGCTGAAAACTTGGGAAAAGGGATGTTTTGTGGCCGTACATGGTTTTGTAGTACAAATGGGAAAGCATTATTTTGAACAGAATTGGTTAAAACTTTGATTAGTTGTAGATAAAGGGTACTTGCTTTCATAACGTGGCCCTTTTTAATGCGGAAGCTTTAGCTATCCCATAGAGCGGAGCCGGCGGCGTCTGTATCCGCGAAAAAAACGCAAAAGAAATGCCCAGTCTCCCATTGACTGAAAAAAACGGCTCCTAGATAGCCGCTGGAGGCCGCATCACGAGAAAGCGCGCTCGGCCGCTGCTGTCATGTCAGGCGTTGCCTGAGGAGGGGGGGGGGGCGGCGGCTGCTTCTGGTCCTCTCGGCGCCGAGGAACATGGCGGTGCCTGAGGCATCTATATCGTCGGCGGCCGTAACCTTGGCAGTAGCGAATCGCGACTGTCCACGCCAGTGCACTGCAGGCGAACTAATGGGGCTGAAGAACGACATTCCTAGTTTCGCATTCCCAACTCACAAAAAAGTGCTTAGGTGTCCTCTGAATTTTTTTTTATTTGATCTTTAATTGGGAGTTGCATTTCTTGTAAAAGAGGCTTACTAACGAGTAAATTAACTATCAATTTCCACGACAACTGCTCGAATTTTACGTTTCAAACTTTTAAGAGTTATTAATATGTATAGCGTTAAAATGTGTGCCAAATCGCATTCAGATTTATGTTCGATTTTTTTCTATGGCTCACGTGAAAATGAATGATGTGGAAAAATAGGCAAACATTTTTTCGTAGTAAAAATGGACCGCCGTTAGTTTTCAGCACAAAGTATCCAAACTTCTTGCAGACAAATTTAAATAAATGCTCGTTTGCATATTGTGGTTCCGATATGCAAACCACGGTCGCGACGTTCCGGGAGAAGGGGCGGGTTCGCGATGACCTTACTTCGGTGTAGACGGACTTTGACGTTGCACTCCGCAATTACATTCCCGGATATGGGGCGTTCGCCGACCTGACAATCCCTGAATGGGTTGCTGCTTCTCTTATCTTTCCGACTTCGTTTTCTTTTTGTCCGAACAAACTTTCTTGTAAGCAAGACAAAGCTTCATACATAGGTTGCACTGACGTAATTTGGTCCTCCTTTCTGGTGGCCGGACTTCCTCGAGCGTAGCCTTTACTGTGCATATTCTACGAGCAGTACACGAGCATCGCGAGCGAGCGGAGACGAGTGAGCACAGCTTCATTATACTTCGCTTCACTTTATCTGCGAGCGAGGCCAAAGCTAGAAGCGCGAGACCAGCGCTTTTTGCGTTTCTGCCCAGCTCGCGCGCCCGAGCAAAGCCTGAAGGCACGGAGCTTTCGTGCTCGCGCTTCCAGCTTTGCCTTCGCTCGCACATAAGGTGACACGAAGTATAACAGCAGGTTTTGGCCACCAGAAAGGAGGAAGGATATGACGTCACGTGCAACCCATGTATTCGGTTATCTCCATCGTTTTTCTTTCACACGCATGTACTACGACTTCAGGGTCGCAAAAATCGGTGAGGAAATGCGTAAACAAAATTGTCTTTCCTACCTTCGTTTTAATTTGTCACTTCGTCCTCCAACTGTAAGGTCCGCGGCCGCGTCATTCGGGTAGGAGGAATGTTCGCGAATTGCGGAGTCCGCGTTGGGGTATTTGTACAGGTGGGCGATTACCTGGTTCTTTTTCGTTTTAATCGATATTGGCCCAAACAGTGGGGTACGCGATGACCCGGGATATTACGATGTGCTTAAGGACACGAGCATGCGACTGCGTATTTTTGCAATAATCTGCTTAGAGAGCACGAAGAACGTAATCTAAGAATCACTGTGAAAATTATTGAAACAATAGCAGACAACCACTCTTTCCAGATTTTTGAATTCGAAATTGTGCGTCTAGTCGCTGAGAATGAGCTCGCTGAGAAGGAAGGCTCGACGTGTAAGGTGTTGCTGGAGTGTAGTTGTGCTTGGGAACATTTGATGGCTTAACCGATACAAAAACCCCAGAGCGCTCACTAACAAGGACTCCTGTAGCTTCTTTATGTACAGAAAAGTTATCGTTCTTGTCCAAGACCGATTGTAACTTCGCGCGTTTTTTTCCGCTCCTGGTCCTTTAGGAACGCCGGCGATTCTTTGCAGTGCATCAAGATTTAGCACTCTGTTCCTAAGTAGAGTTTTGCCAGAACTTTAAAGTTTCTTAATAGTGTTTCTGATGAACATGAAGTTCGCGCACAAGTATGCGAGGTTTCATTGGAGACTGCACAAAGAGGGCAGCTTGAGCCTTCCTGACAGAAGCATTTTCTTCACATGAAAAGCCGAGGATTACAGCCTTTACATCCGAAAAGTATCAGTTGTAATTCTCAACAACTTCTAGCCATGTTCTTCAAAGTGTGACGTTGGACTCGGACTGAAGTGGTACATCTAGCAACTCGCCTTTGAACGAGCGCACGCGAGAGGATGCCTTCAGGAACATGGCCTTAGCTGAAGTAATAAGCTCCTTTACGTTCTTGACGTGTTTCCTCACTTCTTCACAGACACGGTGGAACGCATGCACTATGCATGTGACATGCACTATCTGTCGGTAGAAGGTCTTCAGAAAATGAGCAGTCTTGTGCATGTGGCTGTAGCTTATGTGCGGAGGAACAGAACCTTAGCGTCTTCGACTCCTGCAGGGTACAATAGTTTTCAGGAATTTGTTTACAATGAATGCTACAGAATCATTATTTGTGATCTTCACAGGTTTTGAACACACAAGGAAAGCACTTGTCTTCTAGTGTGCTGCAAGCTTCCTAGCAGGAAAGTGAGCGACAAGGCGCTCCTTGACGTCTGTTGTTTTGTCTACAAAAAGCCAGGTGCAGGAGTTGCCAAGCTCTTCTTTGATACTCCTGATGCCGGGGTCATACTGCGTATAAATCATACAAAAGGCAGTCTGTATACGGATTCGAACGCGATCGAACGTCATGGATATTGCGGTGACCCGTGTTTGCAGACTGCTTTATCCATGAGGTATGAGCAGTGATGTCTCTTTATACAAAAGCCAGAGGTAACTCTTCAGCAATGTAGACTCCGACTGCACATTGTGGTTGCAATATTTCAGCACTAATTGTTTCAGCACAGACTTTTCAATCATGCCCCAAGGAAAAAGCTCGGGGCACACCTAAGCGCTTCTAATGAGTTGTGAATGCGAAAGCACGCACGCCGCTCTTCGCTCCCTTATTTAATCTGCGGCGTACAACGAGCTGACCTTGGGCGTGGAACGGTAGAAGCCGCTGCCTCGCCAACACGCAGCGCCATTGGGTGAGCGATCGTTCAAACTGTCGTGTGCCTTGCGGCGCGAGGAGGAACAGACAGCATCTGAGTTCCCAGCAGAACGAACCCCTTGGTTTATTTCATGCGCCGTATATATTGCCACGCGCCGTACAGCCGATAATAGTCGAGCGAACGCGGCGATTAGGGATAACACAACAGTGTGATAACACAATCAGGATGACACCACACAAACTGACGCGCAGCGGCCAATGGGAGCCTCGTCAACGCACGCCAGCCAATAGGACCGAAGTGTAAAAGGTGCCGTTGGCTAGCTTTGCACGCGGTTTCATTAAGGTGCTGTTTTGCATGGTTTCAAAGCTGATGACGTCGGCTCGCTCCATGAGACAGTTAATGCTTTCGCATTAATAATTGCAGCCACTAGCGCCTCGCATAAATCGACGTGGAAAGCGCACTTGTTATCGTCCTTGAAGGCTAATATAAAAAACACTATATGGATGTTGATGGCTTGTCGAGCATAACATTTGCCAGGTGACCTTCCATATTCGCATGCTGTGCCAGATGGTACTTTTTTTTCGCAAGGTATATCTGCAAATGCATTAGGATGCTGAACATGCTGAATATCCTAAAATGCTAACACCAGATAATTAAATACGCTAAGCATCATTGGCCATGCCAACGTCCATGACGAAGTGCTCGAACCTTCATGCCGCTTGCTATTTGATGGCCGGACTGCACTTGAGCACAGGGCTACTACATGTGTCATGAAACACACCATACTTCAAGCGCAAGGAGACGCTCAGCTCCCACGGACGTAATAATAATTTAAGTGAGCACACGTACCGTGTGCCAGGTTAACGCGGCAAATTCCACGGTGGCGAGCCTTAGAGCACCACGGCAGCGGTTAACATAATCATATAACGCGCTACCTTCAAATGGCGTACCTCGGTTATTCTTGCTAGCATCACCATGTATTTAAAGGTGCACTAAAGTGGTTGAGATTGTCATTTTATTGTGGTAACGCAATGAGCGCGATGAGAGCGTCGCGAAAATCTAAAAATTACAGTCGTGCTTGACCTATTTCCTTGTTGAAAAAGAAATGTTCAAAGAGCAAAGCCACGTCCCATCTCAGGGAAAATTCCCCGAGTGAAACGGTCGACGAAGGGCACGCGCGCGGCGGATCAGCGGGGGTATTCCGGATCCAAAGGAGTCCCTAAGCTGCCGCTGCCGATAAAGAATTACGTTTCTGCAGCTGTTTGAGCGTTCACGTGATGATTCACAATCTGACGCAATTAGAATTACACGTTTTCGGCGGACAAGGCTGTTTAGACTCCAACGTCCACTAACGCAACGCGAAACAGCGCAAAATTACGTGGCAACCGCATCGTTTCCCACAGCGTATTTTTATCTCCTGGTCGGTACATATGATGCGATCGGTGTGCGTGGTTCTTCCATGTCATGTGGTCATGCTTCGAAACAGTGATTTAGGGCAGTGGTTAGCAGTTCAGCAAACAAGAAAATGATAGAGATAACGGGTTCACACCAACAGTTATTTCTTTCTAAATGTCACAAAAGTCGACGTTGAAGCTAGCCGCTTGGCAGGTTTCACCCGGAGTCGTGTCATATAGACTCCGGTGAATCCGCCGAAATCCCGGGATACTTCGATGGAAGCGATGCATTCAATATTCTACAGCGACCTCTTTCTTACCACTACTATCGTTTACAAACTGAAACACCTCCCCCCCCCCCCCCCCGGAAGCAGGGTCGCCCGTGAAAGCAGGTGTTTAGTGAGTGGCGTCACCGCGGACCCTAAGCATGCGGGTTCGCCCTCCCCACATCTGGGTTTGTGTGGCTTTTCCGTGTACGGAGAAAAGGGCATCCACGGGTTACGCCCAGCCTTGGGTATGTTTGGACTTTTCGGGACCACCCAGGTGGGGCAATGCACCATTTCGCCCCCCCCCTTCTAGTAGACGGGTGTCCTGGCTTGGCCCGACCAGGATAATTTAGTCAGTCGCCTTTCTTCCTTTGCCTTATCTTTCTTTCTGACCTTCCTTCCTATTTCACCTTCTCTGGCGGCAAGCGCTAACTTTGCGTGGCGACATGAGCTTTCTTGATCCACACTTGATTAGAGCATCCTGGTAGCACTGGTAGAGTAACCTACTTAGACAAGCCAGACCTATTATGAGTTGTTACCTACCTTCGTGTTGGACTCCGTGGTGGGTGGTGTGCTACAGATGCCGAAGTTTCTGCACTTCATAGGGGTTCTAAAGAAAAGAAACACTTCCCCGATGAGATCTAAAAAAGGGTCCGGACCGAAGTATTCACCAAAAGATACACCAGCTGCAGCCCTGAATAGCTTAAGCCGCTTTCCAGTAACGCAATCAGAACAAAATGGAAAACCACTTTCCAAGCTTTCGCCCTTTCTTGTTTCAGACTTTGGAAAACCTAATTGGTCAAAAATTTAAGGCCAAGAAACTATAGCATCCCATGACCTGCTTGTTGAAGTAGGTAACGAATCACAGATTCGGGTTCTCTTAGATCTGAGCAAGATATCTGACAACAAAGTATCTGTTCCCCCACATCGCACCTTGAACAGTGGTCAGGGAGACATTTCAAAGGATGACCTGCTAAAATCTGGCGAGGATGAGATCTTGGAGGGCCTTTTCTGGCAGGGAGTGGTCGCCGTGCGACGAATTTCTTTATGCTGGGAGGGACAGGACAGACCCTCGAAGCATCTAGTCCTCACTCCTGTATCTACCGTACTGCCCGAGAGCATCAAAGCAGGCTATCTTCACTGTAAGGTGCGCCCTTATATACCTAACCCGAGACGATGCTTTAAGTGCCAAAGATTCGCTCACAGCTCATTCACCTATCGCGGAAAAGCGACGAGTGCAAAGTGTAGAGGTACCAAGCCATTCAGCCGACGGATGCAACGGTACGCTTCTCAAGTGTGTCAACTGCTCTGGTGCCCCCCCCCCCTTACTGTCGAGCCTGTCCAAAGTTTTAAGAAGTAAAGAATACCTTAAGTATTAGAGATCATAAAAAATCTTGCATACCCTGAGGCAAGGAAACGACTTTACTTCCTCCAAGGAGGCACTTATGCCGAGGCGGCTGCCAGGGGTGCTGCGCCGGTTCTGAGAGCATCGGTGGGCACTCAGTACAGTCCTCGAGACTTTGAGTGCTCTACCAGCCCCCAACCCCCAACGAGGCCTCTGTGGGTTCATCAAACCCCGGCGGCCCCACCGAAACTCCCATGTTCCAAGACTATGCCCCATCGTCTTGGTCCTAAACCTCGAGTACTGCTGGAACCTACTTCCTCTCCAGGCTGCGCAGGGTCTCCTCCTTTTTCTTCACAAGAAGAGGAGACATAGAGTTACTTGTCGATTCGACGAAACCACGTCTACCTGCCAAGGGGGCACAAAACCCCCTGATAAAGGATATCAAAAGAAAAAAGCACCACGTGTCAATGCCCCACCCATGGGACTTAGCGTGCATCCACTTGGTGTGAACTCCCCTTTAGGGGCGAAGCTCCTTAAGCCGTGGGTCTGTCCCTCCTCTGTATGTAGCCACTTCAAGTTTAGTTTATGAATGGCTCAAGAGATGGCGTGTTCCGGAATTAACTTTATGTAGAGATGACAGATGGCGCTTAGCTCATGTTGCGGAGCGGAGAGCGCGCAAGGCGGCGGCAGCGCGCGCTCGCAGACAGAATCCAGCCGTGCGAGAGCGAGAGGCCGAAGCATGTCGTCAGGCTGCGCGTCGACGCCGCCAAGATCCGGCCGTGCGAGAGCGGGAAGCCGAATCGCGTCGTCAGTCTGCTCGGCGACGCCGCCAAGATCCGGCCGTACGAGAGTGGAAGCCGAAGCGGCACGGCAGCGTCGCCAAGATCCGGCCGTACGAGAGCGGGAAGCCGAAGCGGCACGGCAGCGGCGCCAAGAGGATCTGCAGAACGTCAGGGAACGGGAAGCGGCAAGAAAGCGCGCGTATCGGCAGGCAGACCCCGATGCAGCGAGAGCTCGTGAGGCGTCTGCAAAACGCATCAGGCGAGCTCAGCCCGAAGGTGCCGACGCGCGGTTTAAGCGAGACTTTCTAGACGTTTCGTTCGGCCATAGCTGTGGTGTGTGTGATAGATTGTGGTTTGTATACACACACACACAGTGTTTCTCACGTCTTTACATGGCGATGAGTGGGCGAATTAACGGAAGAATCGCTGGTTTACCGACGATTCACTCCGGAGCTTCGCCCACTCATCATCATTCACCACGTGGATATGCTGTGACTTTTTCATACTATTTTTACTCAATTTTGGTATGGTCCATCTTAGAGGCATGCATTGGAACTGTCGGGGACTCCTACAGAATATTGATTATATTCACTTTATTCTTAGTGCGCTACGTCCAATGGCCCTATCATTACAGGAGACTCATTCGACATCCGCACATACGCAACTTTTGAGGAACTGTCATCTTTTCCGCGAAGACCACTAATTTTGTTATTCTACTGGCGGTGTTGCAATTGTCGTCAAGACTGAAGTAGCGTCTGCCGAAGTCCCTCTTGAGACTCTTCTCGAGGCTGTGGCCGCACGGATCCTCACTGACCGTCTCATTACTAACGTTTCACTGTACTTTACACCGCACATTGCCATGCATATGCATGACTTACAGAAACTTTTAACTCAACTTCCACAGGCGTTTTTAGTTCAAGGTGATTTTAATGCTCATCACACCATGTGGTGCAGTGCAGAAAATGATTCCCGTGGAGGAGTCATTGAGCGATTTTATTGTCATCAAATTTATGCCCTTCAAATAACAAATCCCGTATATTTTTAGTGCTGCACACAACTATTTTACCTGCACTGATTTGTCCATTCCATCACCATCATTGCTTCCTTGTTTTTCTTGGAAGGTTTTAGATAATGCCTCTAGGAGTGACCGCTTCCCAGTTGTTTTAGAACGAGTTCGTTTCACACGCACTGGCACCGTTCGAGTTCTCTCCCAGAATGCATCGCACTCGCAGAGTGTTGCACGGAAAACTGGACTCAAACGAACACGCCCAATGCACCGAGTGCAGAAGACTGATGCTGCCGCAATTTATGTTGTAGAAAAGGTACCAACCTCAAACCGAAACTAGCGCCTTTCTGTTCGAAGTGATGGGTGGGAATGCGAGAGTGCACCAACGTTTAGCTACAAACGTTGGTCGCTGCAACCTGTAGAGCTACAGGTTGCACTGACCTGCTCGAAGTCATCGCAAATATAAACTTTTATATTTGCGATGACTTCCAAGCAAGTCGGCTGTCGTAGAGGTAGTTACTGACGGCATAAGTTTCCGCAACCAGCTGTCTACAAAGAAGCTGGTTGC
>JAZHYW010038379.1:0-24647 GCA_037355805.1 Ixodes ricinus
CGGCGGCACCGGCATGAACGGAATGACAAGTTCACTTTTGTTCTACACTCAGGTGCTGCTGCTCTGTTCGGGAACAGCACGATCCGAGGAGGGACTTTTCACCGTGCCACGGGACCCTGATTCGACTGCCAAAAATGCTTCGTTTGAGCAGCGATCTTCTTTTCCTGTGGAGTGGCTACGAGTCACGAACCCGAGTATGACAAGACAAGCGCCAGGAACATCGGCATTATCAGAAGGGGCGGTTTCTTCGTGGCTGGAATTCGGGCGTACCGACAGTGGGCTCGGCGGCACCGGCATGAACGGAATGACAAGTTCACTTTTGTTCTACACTCAGGTTGGTGATAATCGATTTTACAGCTGCATTCGTGATGATTGTCGCTGTTTGCTAGTGCTACCGAGCCCACACGCCCTGTGTTTAATTGTTTCTGAGTGTTGTGATACCATCGCACTGTTACTTTTGTGTTGTGGTGACATAGAAACAAACCCTGGCCCCGACACCGCGGCCAAGCTGCAGGCCATCCTTGACGGTCAAAATGAAATCAGGAAGGATATAGTGGAAATGAAGGAGAAATTGGCTAACGTAGAAAAAGCTGTGTCGGGGATGGCTGAGATCACAAAGAGGCTTGATGAGTCCGAAAAGGAAGTATCTGTAATGCGTGCTACTATGGACAGCATGTTAAGAAAGATTGACGACCTCGAAAATCGTAGTCGGCGTAATAATTTGGTAATTTGGGGGCTAGAAGAGGCTCCAAACGAAAACGAGCAAAAACTGAGGGGCGAAGTGATCGAACGGATATTTCGGGATAAACTGGGTGTTTCTGTAACGAGTGTCGAACGCATACATAGAATGGGAAAGTCTACAGAGGATAGGCCTAGGCCTGTCATCCTGAACCTTGGAAATTTTAACGAAAAGAGGGAAATATTACACAATGCTAAAAAGTTGAAAGGTACAAACGTTTTCATTAACGAAGACTATTCCAGCACTGTCAGACTGAAAAGGCAGAAACTTTGGCACAGCGCCTCTGAAGACAGGAAGAACGGAAAAAAGTCGCTTTGGTTTTTGATAAGTTGAAGGTAGACAGTGTTATCTATGCCTGGGACGAAGTTACAAGTCAGCGTTTCAGAGTGAGTGATCGGGCGTCCGGCCGTGTGACAGAGGCTCATGCTGCTGTACAGGAATGACAGGAGCGCATTGATAAGTTTCGGTTGTTGAATGTTAATGCCCGCAGTATTGTTAATAAGAGCACTGATTTCGAACACATTCTGATTGAGCAACAACCCGATGTCGTAGTGATGACCGAAACGTGGCTGCATCCCGCTATCCTCGACTCCGAAATTTGTCCGCCTGGATATAACGTGATAAGAAATGACCGTAGCAGTCGAGGGGGAGGTGTGGCCATCTTCATTGATAAAAGAATAAAGTACTCGGTGCTACAGAGTCCGCCTGACATAGAAACAGCGTGGTGTAAGGCGTATCTGGGATCCCAAGAATTTATTATTGGTGCTGTTTACCGTTCTCCAGGAGTAGGTGTGGATGCTGTTAATAAATTAGATGACTTCCTGCGCCACTTGCGCGTACAGCACAAAAATGTTGTAATTGCGGGAGATTTCAATATAGCGGGTGTAATGTGGGATGAAATGTTGCCTGGAACACGGGAACGTGAAGCCGCGACTGGGATCCTAGATTTATGCTTTTCCCATGGGCTAAAACAGGTTGTTCGAGAGTATACACGCATTCAAGGCAATAGTAAGTCAGTTCTCGATCTCATATTTTTAAGTGAAGGGGTTGCATCTCGACCGTACGATGTTGAACTCTTCCCCGGTTTTTCAGATCACCTGATAGTGAGCGTGGCCATGACCTTGACGCCGTTTAGAAAAACGCCCAGACCCGTTTCGTCCTACAGAGACTTCGGCATGGCTGATGACACGGCTATTCTAGACGAACTAGATTACCACTATGGACCGTTTGAGGAACTCAGTCGTGATGAGTCAGTAAGTGTTAATGACCTCTGGTTGAACTTTAAAACACTCGTTCATAAATGTATAAATATGTATGTACCCTTGAAAAGAAAACGTAAACGAATGCATAATCCTTGGGTGACGAGAGAAGCTATTCACTTAAAAAGGAAAATTGGGCGGCGCAGATTACGGTGTCGTCGTACACCTAGTTCGGCATTATCGGATGATATCTTGGCTTTAAGCACGAAGCTGAAATCTGTGCTAAAAGAATCTAAATGCAAGTTTTATAACGTGACAATGCAAAAGTTTATCCGTGAGTCACCGCAAAAGTTTTGGAGGCATTTGGCACCAGCTAGAAAGTCTGTTTCCGAGATCAAAACGGAGCAAGGAATTATAAATGACAAGCGAGAAATTGCAGTTCAATTCAATGAGTTCTTTGCAAGCGTCTTCACGAAAGACGATAAGCAGTTTGTAGAGTTTAGATCACCTGCTCAAATTCCACGGGCTGATGATGACCTGCAACTGTCAGTTGAGGGTATTTTGGCTTTGTTGCTTGACTTAAAAACTTCCAAATCAATGGGGCCGGACGAAATTCCAAACACTTTTCTAAAGCGATATGCAGAATGGACGGCAATGTATCTACACTTAATTTTTAAAAAGTCGATTTTGACTAGCACTGTACCCTCTGACTGGAAGCTCAGCAAGATAATTCCAATACTGAAAAGTGGAGATGCTAAGTCAGTATGCAATTATAGGCCCATCGCGCTAACGTCGACATCGTGCAAAGTTCTTGAGCATATTGTTTCTAAACATATCCGGCAATTTCTTTTATCGAATAATGTTCTCAGCCAGTACCAGCACGGCTTCCGTAAGGGGTTGTCAACGGTCACGCAACTAGTAGAAACCATTCATCACTTCTGTGAGGTATCGGATCGTAAGGGACAAACGGACATCATATTTTTAGACTTTAAGAAGGCATTCGACAAAGTTAATCATAGAAAACTCTTAATTAAATTGGTTTCCATCTTGGGAGATAATAAGATTGTTCGGTGGATTGAGGCCTTTCTAAATAATCG
Organism: Ixodes ricinus; assembly: GCA_037355805.1. Classification (NCBI taxonomy): domain Eukaryota; kingdom Metazoa; phylum Arthropoda; class Arachnida; order Ixodida; family Ixodidae; genus Ixodes; species Ixodes ricinus. The sequence goes on from JAZHYW010038379.1 coordinate 3,036, forward strand.
TCGACAGTTTGTAAGTATTGAAGGGGTTAGCTCGGACGAATGTGATGTGAACTCGGGTGTTCCACAGGGTTCTGTCCTGGGTCCCCTGCTGTTTTTGGTTTTTGTTAATGACCTTATCGAAGATTCACCCGTAAAAGCCAGATTATTTGCCGACGATTGTGTTATTTATACTGAAGTAAAGTCCGTTAATGATCAAATTATGCTAAACGAATATTTGTCTCAGATCAATGAATGGTGTGTTAAGTGGCAAATGTCGATAAACTTAGACAAGACAGTATGTATGACGATCACTCATAAGCGACAGCCGTTAGAATATGTGTATATGCTGCACGGAAAAGCATTAAGCCGAGTGTCAGAGTTTAGATACCTTGGTCTTACAATAGCCTCAAACCTAAGTTGGACACCGCACGTTAGCAACATAATCGGAAAAGCTAATAAAAGACTAGGATACATCAGGCGCTCTCTTAAACTCGCTTCCTCGGAAACAAAACTCACAGCATACAAAATGCTAATAAGGCCTCTACTAGAATACGCATGTGAAGTCTGGGACCCGCATGTTAAATATCTCGTATCAAATCTGGAGCAAGTTCAACGGCGTGCGTTACGTTTTGTTTTTTCTAGCTATAGACGGCTGGACTCTGTGTCACCTCTTTATAAAAGGGCAAATCTACCCCTCCTTCAAGTGCGGAGGAAGCAGAAGCGGCTTAACCTTTTTTATAACATAATGAATAACCTGGTTCTAGTAAATAAGCAACAGTATATTAATGAAAGCATGTCGCGTATAACCCGCAACAAGCATGCTCGGTATGTGGAAGAACGGAAGTTTTCCAAGGACTGTTTTAGGTATTCGTTCTTTTTGCAAACAGCGCGAGAATGGAACAAGCTACCGGCACATGTCGTGACCGCTGAAACTCGAGAAGAGTTTAGTTCCCTTGTTTCAGAGATTTCTGACAGCAGTACCTAGAGTTGTCGTTTCATCGTTGTGTTGAATACGTGTTATTAACCTGTGCATTTTGAACGCGTATATTTACTTATTTTCCTTTTTTTGTGTTGTGCAAATCCACTCCTATCTTGGTCCTGTGTAGGACCGATAGTATTTCAAATAAATAAATAAAAAAAAAAATTATAGCTGTAAAAAAAAGAAGAAAGTTTGTTTAGATTTTGGGGACGTACAGTGTTTCCCATACTTAAAGCCGTTATGAGGTGGTTCGTTTTAGTCCCTTTATTATCCGCCGTTTATAACAAAATTTTCCTTATCTGGCCCACAACGTGCGAAAAAAAGTCCAGTCACTTTTTGTTATTCCCGGGGAGATTATCTTGGTTTATACAGATTCCTTGAACAGTACAACCGGTCGGAGGTCTTATCTGATGAAATAGTTGACTCAGCTACTGAAAGATTAAGTTCCATTGTTAAAGACGCACTTAATGTCTTTGTTCCGAAAAAGCGCACGTGCCCCTCCCACTATCCTAGGTGGTTTTCTAGAGATTTAAAATTTCCTCACGGAAAAAGCTGCACTATCATTGTTTATATAAAAAGACAGGACTAGAGGTTTGGTATCAAAAATTCAGTATTTATCGATGCCTGGTTAAACAACTTTATAAACAGTACAAGCGTATGCACCTTAATGATCTTGAAGGTAGTTTGTCTAAAAATCCTAAAGAATTTTTGAGATACGCGAAACAACACCTTCGGGAAAAGAATTCGGACATTTGCCTTCGTGATGGTGCTGGGTACAAATCTTTACCAGCTGAAGTAGCAAATCGTTTTGCTGACTTTTTTAGCTCTTGCTACTTGCCTCAGCAATCGAGTAATATTAACACCTTGGGTGTAGAACGTGGTGACTTTTTGTCTTCGTTTGCTGTTGACATTGAAGATATAATTGAAGCAATAGATCAGATGAAACCGACATTTTCTACGGGTATTGACGGCATACCCACTTTTATTATCAAAGGTTGCTGTGCTATATTTGCCCCTGTTCTGTGTCATATTTTTAACTTATCACTTAAACAAGGACTTTTTCCTGAGCTCTGGAAGTTCGCCGTTGTTGTCCCTGTATTAAAAGGAGGTGATTCTTGTTTAGCTAGTAATTATCGTCCTGTGTCATTATTATGTGGATTTGCGAAGGTTTTTGAGAAAGTAGTTCATAAGCGTGTTTATTTTTACCTGAACACGGTGATATCTGATGAACAACATGGTTTTTTAAAAGGTAGGTCTGTAGAGTCCAATTTGTGTTCGTTTTTAAGTTACACCGCACCAATAGTTACTAGTAGAGGTCAAGTTGACGCCATCTACCTAGACATGTCTAAAGCATTTGACTGCGTTAGGCACGATTTATTGTTGAGCAAGCTGGCCTCACATGGTTTCAGCCCGCATTTGTGTAGATGGTTTCGTAGCTACTTGTGTGATCGTCGCAATTCTGTTCGTGTCAATGGCATCTTTTCCGTACAGTTTATTTCAACGTCTGGCGTGCCGCAGGGCTCAATTCTTGGCCCGCTTTTGTTCCTGTTGTTTGTAAATGACATTGCTTATTGTGTTAGCAATGCTAACATCCTTCTGTTTGCTGACGATGTTAAGTTATTTCTAAGTGTGAAGTCACTATCCGACTGCTCTCTTCTCCAAGCTGATCTAAGTCGTGTTTCGAGATGGTGTTTAGAAAACAGCTTGTTACTTAACCCCTTGAAATCCAAATCAATGGTATTATCTAGGAAGCGTGATGTTATTTGTTTTGAATATTACCTGGATGGCGTATTAGTTCCTTCTGTCTCCTTTATCAGGGACTTTGGAGTGTATATTGACAGCTCACTTTCTTTCAACAATCATGTCTTCGCTACCGTAAATGCAGCGTTGAGGACTTTAGGAATGATTTCAAGAATTTGTCGTCAATTTTCAACTCACCGTTGCTTGCTACTCTTTTAAAGGGGTCCTGCAACAGCGTTTTGACTGATTTTTAATTTGCACCGAACCTAAGCGCACTGAACGTAGTAACTTAATGAAACTTTTCTTTTCTCAAAATTCGCTTTATTTTAAAAGTTATAGGAAAATTAAAATTACAAAAACAAGCAAAAAATAACCGCTTTCATGACGTCGTAGGTCCTGGCTTGAGTGGCCGTGAACTAGAGGAGGTATAGTGAGCTCATCGAGCGCTCACGGCTGCCGCACTTCGTGTCGACGGCTCGAGAGGGCGCCACTAAACCGTGTGTTGGATAGGCTGTATGAAGCGGGCGGCCAGGGCGACTCGCATTGTATTTGCTGCGCGATTAAAGACTATTTCGGCATAACACTTCATTGGCCACAAACGACAGCAAACACGGGGTAAAGACCAGTACAGGACGGGAGCCACTTCGCGCTGCCATACCGCCAAATGGCCTTTGTACGCTCCGGGACCTTTCTACGCTCGCCGTTCATCGGCGCCTCATCCCACTAGCCCTTTCTAATATGCGCCGCTTTTTCCGCTGCTTGGTGGCGGGTATGTCGACGGGTCATTTCTTGTTTCCGTACTTTATAAACTGCATTTGTTTCTTTTCTGATCTAAAATACTGAACAAAAACTACTTTCATACATATCTGAAACGGTTCGCGACACTTATATTTTGTATCTCGACTAAAAAAAAAGCTTTTAGCGGCTCTGACCAGTAGTAAGCCCAGGACCTAAGACGTCACATTTTGCGCGCTTTCGGTACCGCGGGTCGCTCTCGTCGGTGGAGGAGGTTTCCGCGTCGTCCGGTTAAAATATGACGCACTGATATTTAGTGACTCTCTCCGTGCCCGCTGGCTTGCCCGAACCCCAAGGGACGTGGAAACCGCAAAAAAGGTAGACGCTTAAATATGATTGCAGTGGCCCCTTTAAGTCTCTAGTTTGATCGCGACTGGAATTTGCCTCAGTCATTTGGAATTCATTGACTCTGTCGCAAGAGCTAGCTATTGAAAATGTGCAAAAACGAATGGTAAGAATTTTATATGACCGCTACATTAGAAGAAGATGTTTTTATCACTACGAAACTTTGCTTCGTAAATTTTCGCTCCATAAATTGGCCTTGAGAAGGCAGTACAGAGATTTTTATTCCTCTCACAAAGTTGTTCATGGCAGGATAAACTTGGCGGCTTTATTCCAAACTATTGAGTTTCATGTTCCCTCTCGTCCGAGTCGAAACATTTCAACTCTTTATCCAACTTGCATGTCCGCTGTAAACCCATTGTCAAGGTTACAAATTGCTTTTGATTCAAAGAAATTTAACCTCGACATATTTTTATCCACCCAGGAATTTATGTTAAATCTACGTGACTGGATGTTTGTGAATTAATCAATAATAAATTTTTGCATTATGATAATGTTGCATGACTTTTATTGATACAAATTTGTTGTTTCCTGTATTTTTAGGTTTTACTCCATGTATGTTTAGTTCATCACACTGTAAACCGAGGGGTTATTTGTGGGCACGAGAAAAATAAAACAATTTATTATTATTATTATTATTATTATTATTATTAATAGTTATTATTATTATTATTATTATTATTATTATTATTATTATTATTATATGCTATACCGGGACCGACCTGTCCAACTACGTAGTGTCGTTTTATCCCCGATCACAACCTAGCATGATGAAGACATTCCGGCTGCCGCAGTGACGAAATTAGTTTTGAGTAGCCGGCCATGCACCAGTTTTTGGCTAACTGAGTGTCGGCGTTAAAATTGAAGAGCACTGTACATTCATTTATATAAAGTATCAATAATACGAGTTTACAAGGACGTTTATTGTGATCACAAAGCGACGTTAAAATGGGTTAAAAGTTCAACCTTGAGGCTTAGGAAATCGCTTTAACCTAAGATCGAGCGTGCATTCCCATTTCGAGTTTTTGCCCACAAGTTCCGTGTCGAATGTTATTGGAAAAAACTAAGAGCCTTATTTTTTTTTAGTCGCAGCAGTGGGCCAGATTTGCTGCATGACTTTTCTGAAGAATAATTACAGGCTTCAGGGGCAACCATATCAATAAAGTCGTCCCTACGCCCAGTTCTCTCCACACGCCGTAACAAGCACCTGACACTCCCTGCATTCCGTCACAGAACGTGTAGCTCACTACATCGGCGTTAAGAGAAAGGAACGAAATTCTTTAGTTTTATCAAATACATTCGGTCATGCTACATAAGAACGAAACATTAAAAGTTAAAACTAAGACGGGTTTGTCAATGATGCGTTAAATATCTAGCGAAAAATTGAGGGTAATGTTGCAGCTCGTGTAATCGGCGCTTTTTGTTCACATTAAACGTTTTGTGAACCTGCGTTACCAGATATCTTAGGTAAAGGTTCGTACTTTCCCACGAGCCTATGCAAGCTTTCTGTTTCTAAAAAAAGTAAAGAAACAAATATCAGTGGGTTTAGCAAGCCAACCTTCCTACAAGGCGTAGTATATGGAGAAGCGAGATAAAGCTTGCTAAAAGGTGTGTTTGGCCTAGTCGGTTGGTAAGATACTTGGTTTAAAACAACGAGACAAAACAAGGACAATTTACAATTTACGATTGATAAGTAAGAGCATATAATAAAATGAAAAAAAAATGTGTGTCTCTTAAGCTGCATCGCCAAATGGCATAAAAAGTTTAAACCAATCAAAAATAAATAAATGCGGTCCAATGACCAAAGAGGAAATTTGTTATTAAAGCCAATTACATAAAAAAACTGGAGGCACTCAAAACTCCTGGATTTGGAACGGACCTAAAAGCCATTCTGGCATGTATTGTAAATTATTTAAATTGTCGGTGTTTTAGAGAGTATTGCTTTAAATATTGATTTTCTTTCCTTCTTGGTCTGTGCCCATTATGATAATCTTGGAAGAGGATCGACCAGGATGATCCATATTTTTTCTTGGAAGTCCTGTTTAGGAGAAAATAATATGGAGTTAGAAATTACTAATCCATATATTCATATGTTATTTTAGCGGGTTTAATATTAATATGTGAACTATGTATTTACGTAATTTTTATAGTTTATTAAAAGTAGGATGGCCGAGCACCGCAATACCTACAGAGATATGTATGAATTCCAGGAGTACTTAGCTATTTCTATTTTATATTCATTATTGTTTATTGTGTTTAACTTTTATTTATTTTCTCCGTAACTAAAGTTGATGTATTCCTTTATTAGCATAAAAAAAAAGAAGAAAACCTCATATATAAACTTCGATTGAAAATGTGTCAGCACTGGGCAATCTCGCTAGTGTATGTAGGCGTATTGATTTCGCAGATCTGATTTTTGATTAAGGTTTCAAATTTTGACCAATCGGAATATGTAACGTCTAGAAAGGCAGTTGTATTGGTGTTAAACAAGATAAGGTAGAGCAATGTTATAAATCGCTAGTTTATTGGTGTTTTGTAAAGATAGTTTAAAGCTTCCTGAGAAGTGCTATCGTGATGGTGTTTTCCTTTTTCATTGTTATGCATTCCAATAGGTCAGTCGATGCAACAAAGTTCAGCTCAATACAGAGCCTACAAATGCTAGAGAACAATTTTGTATGTATTAATTTAAATTATATTACATGGTAAAAGTTGTTCTTTTTTCTAAGAAACTAAATGTTTATTCTCTTCCCTTCCCTTGCATCCTTCTCGTTTATTGTGCTCCCTTTATTGCTTACTTCACGTCTATATCTCATGAACTATTTATTACTTTTCGTATATTACTTAATCTATTTTTACCGTTTTTTAAATATTATATTTTGTGTTTTGAATAAGGAGAAGTAATTTTTATATAATTTATTGGCTATTTTCTTTATTCTGAAATGGTTAAAGGCTTCCGGACTCCGATTTTCTTTTACTTTTTTTTCTTGGTAGTTGCCCAATTAAATTGAGCTTCCTATAAAAAAATGCTTTCTTAACTATTTTTTTTTTTGCCTTGTCTAGGCAGAAGTTTGAGGCAGAAGCACAGGGATACAAAGCTAGTCATTTCCCTTCTAGATGTTGTTTATGGTCTTCTGTTGCATTCTTTCGTGGAGAATAATAGGAAGCCTAAGGCCCCGGAACTGGTCCGTGCTTTCCTGTCTTATAGATTTGAGGCCTTTCAGATGTGCATTTTGTGCGTGTAATTTTGTGCGTTGTGTTGTACTAGTAAAGTGAGGTTACATTTTGTGTGTCTTTGAATCTTTGTTTTTTTTTGTCAACTTTGTACTTGCCCAATTAAACTGAGCTTCCTATAAAAATAAAGAAGGCTTTCTTAAGTTTTGTTTTTGACTTGTCTAATATTTAATCAGAAGCCCAGGGATACAGAACTGGTCCGCTTCCTCTTAGGTGTTGTTTTGGGTCTTCTGTTGCATGCTTTTTGTGAGGGAATAGTAGGAAGCCCAAGGCCCCGGAGCTGGTCCGTGCCTTCCTGTCAGATATTTAACTACTTCCAGATGTGCATGCTATAAGCCCAATTTTTATTGCAGTTTTGTGGGTTATGTCGTCCAGCGTCAAATTGCGATGATATTTTGTATGTCTTGTTTTTTTTTCCATAGTAGTTCTCAAATTTGTTCATGGGCACCTCATGATGGTTATAGTAATCCTTTTATGCATGTGTTGAAAACGTACTCATTGTTAATGACTGTATGGGTTCTCTTTTTTTATGATATGTTGGTATTAAATAAAACAACGTACCATTTTGATTACTGCATGGGTTCCTTTTTATTTCATGATTCTTTTTTATTAAATAAGAGAAAGTTATGTTACAATTTAAGTATCAATGATAGAGCCCATCTGCCAATTTTGACACCTCAACTTATTTTGAACCAGACATATTAGTTTATTTCTTCTTTATATTTCTCATCTCTTATTCAATATTGTCATTGATTAATTGAATCATCTCTTTCAAGATATCAACTTTATCCTTAAATTGAATTAACTTTTTGTTTTTCTAAATTAGTACTCGATACTATACCGAGTCTATTTCGATAGCAATGGGTGTTTGGACAAGTTGTGAGGTAATGATCTATTGATTGACATAACATGGCACAAAAACATTGACTTTGGTTTTTATTTAAATCTCTGAAAACAAAAGGAAATCTTCCATGCCCAGTTAAAAGTGGAGGTAAGTAAGTAAGAGGGGGAGAAGGATGGTATTTTAAAATGATGGTATTCCTTTATGTAATTCTTTATTGTGTCAATCCTTGGACCAACTTACATTCCAAACATCTCTTGCTTTTCTTATGAGCTCTTTCTTTCCCAGCAAGGACAAAGTAAAGGCGATACAGACGGCGGCACTGACTATCATCTGAAAGTTTTTTTCCACCGCTACCAATATATACACAAATAGGCAACAGCCAAATAAACATAGTGCTCAAGAAAAGACACGGTATACATGCAGTCTCAACATCTTATTAGTTGATACTATAGAGTGCTGTGACCGTATGCATTTTGTGTGCATGTTAGGGACCGATTACGACACAGCATTGTATAATCTAACTAATAAGATGCTGAGATCACGTTTTTGTGTTGTTTCCTTCGCACTGTGTTCATTTGGCTGTATATATATATACACTGGGAGCGGCGGAGAAACCAACTTTCAGGTGATGTCAGCATTGTTGTCTCTCTCGCCTTTACTTTGTCGTTGCTTTGTCAGGCTGTTTTAAACCAAGAAGCGGAGAGTTAAAAAAAAACGGAAATTTTATTCTAGGGCTGTAGTTACATCTAAAATATTTTGTTTCACCGATCACTCTATCATTCCGATTGAAAATCTTACCAATGAAGTAACCATAAGCTTTTTAACTCTTATGAGAATACTTATGCAATTGTGCAATCCATTTAATTGTGATTTCAGATGTTTCAAAAGTCATAAATAAAATTGAACATGTGTGTAGGAAAACACTCATGTATTTAAACAACATCTCGTATACGTACCAGCATTAATTTATATAATTATGTGCTAAATCGAAGTCAAGTGAATAGTCTGAGAAGGTGCAAATAATCAATTATTTAATAGGCTTACAAATGCGCGATGACAAAAGTTCCCGGCCTCTTAAAAATAAAACTTGAAACGTTTTGTCTTTTTTTTATATTTACGGATCTACATATCCAAACCATATGTTACCTATGATTTTTATTGGATGTTTCAGATTAGGCCGAGCGGCTTTCGTATAAAACAGACGAATATCAGTTAAAAATCTGCGTTTTGATTACACTGATGCTGAAATATGTACGTTTAGGTTTCCTCTGCTCAAAGAAGGTTATTACCGAAGATAATTTTATAAAATTATAACGATGTTGTGCTCGTTGAATAGGGGTTTGTATAAACATTGATATGTTATATAATGTATGCTGGTAAATTGATTGTCGCAAAAGTTATAATCTATGAAAAACCTAAGAAATAATCGCAAGGAGACCTAGTTATAAATCTTTTTACAAAAAACACGTTTATGGGCAATTTCGCTTTTAATGACGTTTAAAAGCCGCGTAAACGTTTGCTTGTTTGGTGGATTGACGATCGTCAAATCCCCAAAATCCTTCCATGGTCCCTAGTAGACAAAAGCACAAACACTAGAAATATGGATGCAAAAAAAAAAAAACGGTTTGCAGATTTGTACGTAATGGATTATTTGCGCGGCATATATATATTTTTTTCGAAGTTTTTTTTTTCCAGATACTATCTTTATTCTGGCGCGATTTATAGTTAGATTTCCTTTAGGGGTGGGAGCATGAAGTACTTTTAAATCGCTCCAAATCGCTGGCAAGGTGCTCCTATACACCCCCCTTGCGGCCCTGATTGAACATTAATATTTTTAATCAAGATGTAACACGTTTTTATATGTTTAAGCACTAACCGACAATAAATGTTCCAATAACTTCAAACAAGATCGCCACCCGAGTTTTTACGTACCTGGGGTTCTTGTGACTTTAGTTTAGCCAATCGCTTTTCTGGTGTTGCTCACAGTACGGGGCCTTCACTGTGTTCCGAGATTTGACCACGTTGTAATGGTGTCCATTGACTTCACACTGCTTTACATAGAAGTTTTTGATGGCCGTTTTCAGGAGGTTCCTTCTGTCTTTCAGAAGAGTAGACGTTTATTTTAAAGGAGAAAGGCTGGTCGTAAACAACCTTACAGCAGTCCTCAGCATTACAAATTCAACAAAAGAAGGCGAGCTCACGTAGGCTTCACTGCAATTGTCACCTCAATGACCGTGTAACACTGGCCTAATGCTATCGAGGTGACTGTTGTTGAATCTAAATATAGCTGGAGGTGCTGACGTGAGGAAGGCATAGGATGCGATAGGCTGATATTCTAAATTTATTGTGACATAACATGTGTTTTTCTCTCAAGTTTGGATCAAACTGGAGTATGCAAAATACTCGAAACCATGCTGCAACTTAACCCGAGACTGGGGTACGAAATAGAAACTTAAACGTAACGGATACTGAAACCAGTCACTTTACAGTTCTACCAATGTATTCTAAGTTGTTCATCAGTTTTTCAAAGAAGGAGATCCCAAGAGCAGTCAAGGAAAACTGCGGATACCACTCGTTTGTTTACAATGGCATCCTCAAAATATTTAAGTTATCAAAACCTCATTGCTGGGTTAACTTCTTCTGGTGCACGCGTAAATGAATACGCGAAGTTCATTGTCTCGAAAACAAGCCGTTTTTGACGGTCAGGTAACAATTCTCCTTTCCATCAACTTTCTTGAAAACGCTTTGGGCTGGTAAGGTGGCTACCACTTTTTTATACTAATATTCCATCGGAGAAGGTATTTTCAACTTGACACACTCTCAGAGATTTTTACGTCAGAAGCAGCAATTGATAGCTAGGGTATAGCGCAGAAACAATTTCGTGCGCATCTTTATTATATCACAACACTTTGACATTCAACATTTATAAAATAACTGCTCTAGCAGCAAACATGCACATTCCCCTCACTTGTTCGCAATAAAGTATACTGTTTAAATTATATGGGAGTGACATTTAGGAAAATATAATAATCATTTTATCGTGAAGTCGTGTAGATCATGAAATACTGCATTTCGGAATATACCTTTATTTTTGCCGGCATATATTCTCAAAATTCACTGTTTACATTCTGAGGTAAAGTGGATGAGTTGATCAGAAAAATTTACAGAGTGATCGAAGCGAAGGAAATACTTCATTAATTACATTTGTGCTCTCGATTGGAACAAGGCCTATATAACTTCAAATGTTGTTTTTCAGCGCTGGTTTAATGCTTCGTTCCAAACATGTTTTGGGTGACACACTTTTCTGGGCTCTTCATTTGCGTCCTCCTTTGTCATCTCCTTACTTTGCAAAAACCAGAGGCACACAAATGTTGAATATATATGTAGGGACTGGACGCATCACTAAGCGCGTCAGTCTCAGGAATAGAAAAAGAGAAAAGACGGATGTGAGCTAATAGGCTCACGCGCTCACGAGGATCAGTTCCTTACGAGACACCACCGAAATAGAGCGTTGTTTGTAACGCCTGTCTCCTGCCTGCTTCTTTCACCAGATTTGGTGACCCGGACGTGATCGCCAACTAGCATGGGCGAAATGCAGGAAGGAGAGCCTTCGGGCCCACCGCCAGTCACTGCTGCGGCAACCACAGTCCGCCTCCACCGTACTGGGACCGCAATCCTCGAGTTTGGTTCCTACAAGCGGAATCACAGTTCCACCTCGCAGGGGTCACCACACAAGGTCGGAAGCACCACCCGTCGTCTCGGCTTTATCACCAGCTGCCGCCGGCGGAAGTCTACGACGTCCTGGCAAATCCATCTCCAGCAACATTGTATGACCAACCGGAGACTGCTCTGCTCCAGCGCACCGAGGTTTCGGAACGCTGCCGCCTGCAGCCTCTTCTCTCGGCGGAAGAGCTAGGAGACCGGCGACCAAGCAGTTACTGCGGCGCATGACCCAGCTTCTTTGAGAGCACGCTAAGAATTTATATGACGCATTACTTCGTGAGCTGCTCTTGCACAGGTTTCCTTTCAATGGTCAGGTGATTTCGGCAGCAGCAACAACGTTGGACCTCACCGAGCTTTCCACGCTGGCCGACGCGGTGATGGAGGTGACCACTCCATCCGTCGCCAAACGTTGCTGTGGCTCCCGCAGCAAGCAAGAACCTGGACTGTGGATCGGCCGCTCCGGGTATTCATCCGCGTCAGCTTTCAGGTAGGTACAATTTATCAAAGATTTCTCGGAGGCCACCTTCGACTTCATTGCTTTCGCCAGTTTCTCGGTTCGGTAAGTGTTCACGGACGTTTCGTTCCGAACTGCTGCAAAAGTGTCGAGCATCTTGCGATCCTCCCTATCAAAACAAGAGCGACAAACATCGTACCCTCCTTGAAACGAAGATGCAGAACGCGCTTCTGGTGAGGTGCAAAGAACTCGCCTGCAAAAGCAGCAATGCTAGTCTCATCATCCTGCATGTTACAGCACCAACATCGCTGATGACTGACGCATCTCCCACAGCCGCAGGAGCGGTGCTACAACAAAAAGCCGGCGGAGGGTGGCAGCACGATTGGTTTCTTTTCTATAGCTCTGGCGGCAGCATACGCATTGCAGCGTTTTCAGACGCTGACTGTTGCCACGCCTACTTGGCATTTACGACACGTTCTCATGCCGGCTTCGTCGAAGGACGGCCATTTACCATTCAAACTGACCACAAGTTTCCTCTAACTCGCGCCATATGAAATTCCCGGTCTTGTCACTCAACCACACTGAGACTCGCCGGCTAGCCTTCCTGGCCGAATTCACAACGTACGTTCAGCACGTTAAAGGAGTTGGCAACGTCACCGTTGATGTCCTCAGTCGGATTGACGCCGTCAACACCGCACCTGTTTCGCTGTCGACTTGCGCGATTCGCTGGCCCGTCTACATGCCACCGTCGAAGAATTACATTCCTACGCATCTCCGGGATGTGAGCTTCCAGAAGGCACCACCGTGGTTCGCAACCTGTCAACGCGGGTACACCTGGACTTTTGAATCACGTGAGCTGCAATGGCAGTTTTTCGAAGCGATTCCGCGCGGGTGCATGTACATTCCAGGGTCTCCTGTGCAACCGCCATATCTGGCCCCGGTGTAAAATCTGAGGTTAGTGACTGAGCTCCGCGCGTGCATCGCAAAGCCGTATGCGCGAATGTCTCGGCAGCATCCAGTACCACCGGAAGGTCGAAAATTCCTCCAACCAAACAGCCACGTTTCCACAAGATACATTTGTCGACCTGGTCGGACCCCTCACCGATTTCTCAGGACGGCGCTACATCCTAACGTGCGTGGACAGATTTTTACACACGAGGAGAACAACCCCACTGCCCGATATCACCGTCGCCACCGTCGCTGAGGAGTTTATCGTTACATGGGTATCTCGTTGTGGCTGCCCCTGAGATCACTATCACCGATGAGGTGACAATTTGATTCGGCACTCTTTGTCGAGCTCACTCGATTGCTGGGAACCAACCGCTTGAGAACGACTGCCTCCCACCACAGTCGAACGGGATGGTCGAAAGATTTTATCGACCTTGCAAATCAGCTCTTGCTGCTCACAGTGGTTCCTTGGAATCGGGTTTGTCATCTCCCCTTGCGCTGTCTCGGATCCAGAAACCTTGAAGGCGGACGATCGGATGCTCACCGCCAAACTGTGTACGGACTGCACTTCTTGCCATCAAATTTTTGTTTAAAATGGAAACTGCCTCAACAACAAAGACAGTTACTATGTAAAGGAACGCAAGCGAATTTTAACACAATTTGAGACCTGTGCCTACACGGCAAGGAAACTTCGAGGTCTCCCACATGATCCAGGACCTCCAAGACGCCAATCATTTTGTAACGGACGGGCGAAAAATTTGTCACTGCACACACATTACATCAGAAACTTTTCCAGTGGTAGCAAAGCAAAAAAAAAACAACGTTTGTCCGTGGTTGTCAAGACCGCAAGAACGACACCCTCGCATTGGAAAAATCAAAGCCGGCGCATATTGAGCAAGCGCATGCGCAAGAAACAAGCGTGACATGAAATATCGGACCAGAAAACAGAGAAAAGCTGAACCGTTGGCACCCGGATGTTTGAGTGCTTTGATCGTTCGTCCGACTTCCTCTCTAAGGGGGGCATATCTGTAGGGGGACTTGGACGCTCCGCTAAGCGCGTCCATTCTCAAGAATAGAAGAGAAAAGGTTAAGCACGTGAGCTATACGATCACTTGCCCCGCTCACGAGGATCAATTTGTTGCGGTACACCACTGAAATGTTACGTTCTTTGGAACGCAACGCCTCGTGCCTACTTCTTTTCCCCAGAATCAGAAGGGCGCTGCAAATTTGAAAGAAATAACATAAAATGCAGCATAAAAAGATTTCTGAACATTTTCACGAAGAAGAGTCGCTTATGCAGTAACAAATATATATCAAGAACACGTGTACAAAAATTACATATTTCATTAAATAAAAACAGTCATTACCGGCGTCTAAGTTCGAGTTGAGAAATCAGCCAGCATACAACTCCGCAAGTATATGTTAGTTGCTGTAAAAACACATTACATATTCACTACCAACTCACCGTTTTAGATCTGTTCAACCAACTAGGCCAAACTTTGTTTTGAACAAAAGCAACGCTTTTTAAATTCTTATAATCATATTTTAGTTTTTGCTTGTATGTACAGCAAACAACCTAGAAGAGCAAGTCAGCTCTCTAACGGCCTATCCATCCAATACCGAAAAAAATCAAAACTAGGCGAGACGGATATTTTTTTATTGATGACACCTAATTAGTTAATACACAAGCACGCTCTACAAAGTCTCAATGATATGATTAGCTTCCAAATCCAGGCACGAGTTGTGGAAACAATACCTCTATTTGTCCTCATGGCTAATTTTTGTAATCAGGGCGCAAAGCTATAGATAGCGGATCACGTCGGAAATATGGCCGGGTTCACTCGGACAAAAGCCTAGCTGTCTATTCCCAGAGAACACTTTGGGGAAATAATCCCTGCAAGCAACGGCGCAAGTTCGTTGAATGACGAAAACCGTAGAAAGGTTTCCACACTAAAAGTCCTACTCAGGGTACCGAGTAATATATTTGAGAGGATCACGTAAGATTTGGAATAATTTTGAGATTTCATGGTTGGGTCGAATGTTTTGCTTTTGTTTTCGTTTTTCTTTCTCGATCTTCGAGCGTTTGTTTTTGGAGAAGATTCAAATAATTCATTTATTTATATTTTGAAGACCCTTTTTCGAGTATTACTCAAGAAAGAAATATAAATAGTTTGATAAAAAATACATAACAATATGTGTAAAGAAGGCATAGTAGTGCTGTTAAACTTAGCATAGCAAATTTAATATTAATATATATATATATATATATATTATGACATTTCCTACTATGATTACTAAAGGCACTGGAACATTCGACGAAAACGTTTGTCAAATGTTAGTTTCTGTGACAGTCTCATATGATAACAATCTCATTCCAATATTGTTAGTAATAATAAATAGAAACCTGGGAGAATACAAGAAGACGAAACATGAGTTAATTTGATTGCATAGATATTAGTTTACACTGCCGAGAAACTTGGTCGATGATGTCGGAGGTTTTTTGTCACCAATGGTGTCATGAAAAAAGTGGACGTAAGAAAATGTGTCAGGCAATATATTGTGATAGCATACATTTGTAAAATGTTTTCATTCCCTTCAAGACAGTTTTGATATTTCCGCTCACGTGGTAATTCAGTATATATTGACAAGCCCTCGGGGACGAAGAGCCAAACAAAAGGCTATAAAAAATCAAACAGAATGAACAATAGGGGAATACCTTGAGTAGACGTTAATATTGCTATTAGACCTGCAACTTCACAAAAAAATATAAAGTCTTCGTTTTAACGAGGTATTCGAATATCTACTTGGCGAGTTTTGTAGGGAATATGGGTGGGTGTTCGGAACCGTGAAAGCACATGGCCCATTTTTGAAGGCTTCCAGCGACCCTTATTCAAACAATACTTCATGGGGAACGGTTTAAACAACCGCCTGCGCAGGACGACCTCTGTTACTGGCTTAGAGTAAACGATAACTGCGGGTTTGCGCAGTTTTGAAACTGCTGGAAGAGTAATGACGTGAAACCTATAGTACATATTTGCCTTGGAAGTCGGGTCACTGCAAACAAATGCACGTGCGGCGACAGACTTAGCTCTTTTTCAACTCAGTTTAAATAGAGAGGCAGGTCGTGTTTCAACGGGAAATGCTAATATATTGAAGCATGAAGCGACGACTCTTTAGCATTTTGAACCAAGAATTGCTCAGTCAAAATCGACATTGATTTATTCCACACGTTTGGTAGCTAAACGAGTTACTAACGAAAGTGCACTTGCATATTTCGCGCATATGATGGATAACATGTTTGGCACTTAGGTCATATTTTTAATGTTTCAATTGAAGACACGCTTATTAGAAAGGTCATGATATGTGAAGCTATATATTTATGTTAACCAAAGAAATATATTTTAAAAGACACTAGATAGGACAATTCTTCTTGCAAAAAATTGTAGAGAAATACGTATGATCAATGAATATAATATATGAAATAATAGTTCCTACAACATTGACTGCAATGATACGATCCGTGGGTTGCATGATAATACAGCATTGAAATTAGCTATCAATTTTATTCTAACGTATAACTATAACCTTATCTTAACTTACTTTCAAAGGCATATATGTCCCACGTTTTAGATATCTTTTTTTATCAAAGCATATTTTCCACTAATGCGGCTTCCACGATAAAATTGACAAAACAGTCTAAACAGAACTTCAATGCAAACGTTTATAATCCTTTGGTTTGAACACTGTTTGAGGAAAGAGGTTTTTCTTTTAACTATAAATTATGGGTGAAATAATATTTCACAGATGCGCGCGCAATGAGTTTGAAGAGCGGGTCTTTTTTATGCAAACTGTAAATGATGCGAAAATTCAAACAATTTGATAAAAACGCCGCATCTTCGGGTTAAAAAGCAAGCGTAAATGTGCTCATGGATATTAAAGAACCAGGATTGAGGTTATCATATGTTCATGTACAAATCTATCATACATTACTCTTTACAAAATAACGCCAGGGATAGTTAAAATAGAAAACAAAAGAGGCAACGGAGACTAAGAAAAAAAGAGAAAAAGGCGGGAACATCTGCCGTCCGGTGTTGAGGTCCAGAAAGCACACAGAACAGAACGCTGTGACGGGATTACGATCTCTACAGGAGAGATGAATTGCGGAAAAAAGTGTTGCCGATATAAAGGGAAAACATGAGTAAGATGAAACGACACACATTTTGTTTGTTAGAGTTTTTTGGTTCGACGGGCTGACGGGGGCTAAGGCAAAAACAAGTCTACAGACGCTGAGCTGGGCTCATGCGCTGCACTAAAGGCGAATGATCCCAAGATCCGGATCGATCACGACTGGGATTTAGGATGGCTTTTGAGACAAGAATATGTGATCCTTTCCACCAGTGCGCAAAAAGCAAACCAGAATCAGCAAAATAATAAACAAAGATTACACGAAAGCTTACTTCGATAATATATTACGAATGAGCACCGGAGACAACTTTGTGCGTATTCATCATTCTGACGAGACAACCCTCGCACTGAACATACATTATGTTTACGAACAAAACACTTAGGAAAGTTTTGTAAGAGAACATCTTAGATATAGCACATGTCCGATTTCCATAGACGTGTGTAGAAGAAATGTCTAGTTTAACAAAGCAACTCATTTTTTGGGCGCTGTTTCAAACTCTTTCATTTTCCGAGACATGCTAAAAGCTCGTAGAAATCTGTTGTAACGCTTTTTGCTTTTCTTATTTGATTGTAGGTTGTTAGTAAGTGATTTAAAATGTACGAATACCATCCCACAAAGCCAGACGCAAATCGCAGTAAACTGCTTTAATACTTAAAAAAAGGTCTCTAGACTCATGCGTTTGCACAACGATTATGGGACATCGATTGGATTGAATCATTTACTTGTTAGTCTTGAAAATATAAGCTCCTCTAGTAAAACAAAATCACAAAACATACCACGCACTCATTGAACTTACATCCTATATTAACATTTGAAGGAACCATATAAGATAACATATACATGTTCCTCAGACGAAACGCATAGTTCAATTTATTTTTGGTGATTGTACACCATACTTGCCCTGCCTTAGTTATGGCACGTAAGTGACATTTTTCTGCCACCTTTGTTTTAATAACTTCCTGAATTTGAAATATGTTATTTAAATAGATGGGGTATATAACACCGACGACATGTTGTGTGTATTGTTGATATATTACCGGTATATAATTTATGGTAGATGTGCTTGAACCACCCAAATTGTAAAGGCGCCGATAAGTAATTTTCTTTTACAACATAAAATTGTGAAGTACGCCTATAAAACAACCCAATTTTCAGTCTTTCTTCATATGGGTCTTTCGCATAGTATAATGGGATATGGGTCTTATGGGTTTGTATGGATCTTTCAGTAGGGTCAAACGTAGTAGTGGCTGTTTTGTACAGACCACCTTCCGGCAATATGTTTGAATTTATGGCTTTTCTTGATAGTGCACTATGTTATCTTGGAACTGCAACAACGTCATTTTTTATTCTCGGAGATATAAACATAGATACGATTTCTGACGATCTACATGCGAGAGAATTCCGCGATGTCACACACCAGTATGCCTGTAGCAATGTAATAACACTACCAACCAGGGTGACCGCTGACACTGCAACGTCTCTTGACGTCTGTATTACAAACGTTGATAAGAGTCAGAGTACGGCAGGTGCGCTTTTGTACGATATTAGTGACCATCTGCCTATCTTTTGCTTAGGATTGTCTTTAGGTAAGGAAAAAAACAATTGTACAGAAATCTTTTGGCATCGGACCATAAATGAACAAACGCTAAGTCATTTTGGCGCCCTTATAGAGCAAGAAAACTGGAATGACATTTACGAAGAACATAACATTTTAGATGCCTATAAAAGCTTCTTGGCTAAATTTAAACACTGCTATAATGCAGCTTTTCCTTTACGGCGAAGTAAAACAGGACGTAAAAAAGTGAGAAAACCATGGATAACGGGCGACCTATATAAAAGGATAAAATAAAAAAATAAAATATATCATGCTTTTATTCAGCGTCGTGATCCTCATATGTTGGCACAATTTAAAAAATACAGAAACAAACTAAACTCCGACCTAAAAAAGGCGAAATGTGATTACCATCAAAATAAATTTCTGCATATTCACAATGATCATAAGAAAGTATGGGACATGATAAACAACTTAACGAATCGAAAGCAGGTCCATTCTAGTGTAAAAGAAATCATGATAGATAATGTAAACGTCACCGGGAAAGAACTAGCAGATGAAATGAATCGGCACTTCGTTAACATAGGAACATATACAGGGGAAAATGCAGATATGGAGAAATGCGTGCTCGGAAAAAGTCAACTAGAATCAATCATGTTTTTTCCAACGACGCCGTTGGAAATCGACAGAATCATAAGAAATTTAGAAAAGGATGTTGCCGCTGGGGATGACGAAATAAAAGTCTTACCAATCAAGCACACCGTGAGCATTATTAGCCCTATATTATCCCATCTAATAAATATCACACTTGCGTCTGGCGAATTTCCCGATGAGTTAAAAATAGCCAAAGTTATTCCCGTGTACAAGGGAGGCGGTGTGACCACCATAAATAATTATAGACCAATTTCAGTCCTACCAGTTTTTTCGAAGATCTTTGAGAGAGTTATTAATGATAGGCTAACCAGTTTTTTTCAGAAGCATCAAATAATAACACAGGCTCAATATGGATTTCAGAAAAAAAGTCTGCAGAACTAGCACTGATTGAAATAAAAGATAAAATTGTTGAAAATATTGAAAAAAAGTTGTATACACTTGGCCTATTCCTAGACTTACGAAAAGCATTTGATACTGTGCAACACAATATTCTACTAGAAAAGCTTCAAACTTGCGGAGTTCGAGGTGTCGCATTAAAACTAATCAAATCCTATCTTACAAATCGCTATCAATACGTTTATATCAATAATCAATCATCTAATAAATTGAAAATACAAAACGGAGTTCCTCAGGGCTCTATCCTGGGGCCTCTGTTGTTCCTTGTATATATTAATGATATAACAAATATACCAGGCTCTCCTCAGTTAATAATGTATGCAGACGATACGAATGTATTTTTCTCTGGCTTTACAAAAGAGTGTTTAGAAAATTCTGCAAATGCCTACCTTGTGAACCTATCAAATTGGCTACAAATCAATTGTTTAAGTTTAAATACAAGTAAAACTAAATATGTAATTTTTAAACCAGTAAATAAACGAGATTGCAGCTCTATCAATATAACGTTTAATGGCACCTTATTAGAGCAAGTAAGAGATCAAAAATTTTTGGGTGTATGGTTTTCTGAGGACCTATCGTGGAATACTCATATCAATAAACTTAAAACTGAATTATCTCGAGTTACTGGCAGCATATATAAAATTCAAAACTTAGTACCTACCGGGTTAAAACAAATGTTATACTATTCCTTATTTTACTCTAAAATTAGTTACGGTATATTGGTCTGGGGAACAACAACAGCTACGAACTACAATAAAATAATTATATTACAAAAGAGAATACTACGTATATGTGAAAACTATAGAGGTGATAAAAGAAACTTAAGCACACAGCCACTTTTTGTAAAATATAATATGCTCAAGGCTAACCAGGTTTACTACTTTAAACTGTTACAATGGATACATAAGAACGGACTGCACACCACCCCAACAAATAGCGTGAGCGCATATACGCTTCGAGATCCAAAGATAAAAATGCCCACCATAAGAACAAATTACGGCCGACAAACTTTAACTTTTCAAATAATTAAAATTCTAAACAATACAGATATGAACATAGACTATAACACTACTTTCTATAAATTCAAAAGTAAATGCAGAACGCTTCTGGTTGGTGGTGCTATTACATTTTCATTGTGAAGTTTTCTTTCCATTTCTAGTTTCTGAACTTATCTTATTCGTGATCTCTATGTGTATGAAGTTAGACCACTCTTTTCTCTTGGTCAAAGTTTTATATTAGTGACCCACCTGAATGTACATTTATTTGTTGTTGTTGTTGTTGTTGTTTTTTGTTTTTTGCGTACAGCATGCATTACTTTGCTGATGTCCAACGTTAATCGATGTGTCACGCAAGTGGTTTTTACTATTTCAGCTGATTGCCTGTGTGTAATCTAATCTTCACTCTGATTTGTTGCCTTGTTGTTTTGTTGTGATTGATAGTGCGCTTTGCCTGGCTTGTGCGATCCTGTGATTGCGGCTTCCAGAGTGTGTATTTTCTGCTTTGTTGCATTGTTGTTGTATATGACACTTTTATCTTTTTTGCCACGGCTGAACTGTTGGGGGGTAGAGGCTCCGTCAGGCACTTCGTGCCTTTATCTCTGCCCCTTTGGCGTGGAAAATATCCGCAAAACAAGCAAAGAAAAAAAAAAAGATAATAAAATTTCTCCGTTTTTAATTGAAAAACTTAATTCTGAAAAAAATTACTATTAATTTTCTTTCCCCGTTTACAAATGAGGTTTGAGTCAAAAACAAAATCAAGCTCAATAAGAGTATTCTTTGAGTAAAACATC
>JAZHYW010038380.1:0-54209 GCA_037355805.1 Ixodes ricinus
TGGGGCAGGTTGCTTGTCATATATAGTAATAATATTTATTTAAGTTATATTTATATTTCTAAAAAGTTCCAAACATGCCAGCTCGAACGACAATTGGCAAAATTTGGAGGCCCGTATCTTATGAAATAATTTAATCATAAGCATATACTTTTCAGATAGTATTCTACTTATATATGGCTATTATTTAAAAGTATATATTAGGTATCTGAGTGATACGATAATTGTGATATACTTAGGCAAACATGGGAAAAAATAAAACAACGGAAAACTTCCGATGCGAATAAAAAAAAACACCATCTTCGATTTTTCTTAAATTTGCGTACCCTATTATACGCTATTTTGACATTTATTTCTATTAAAGACATGCTGCATTATTTTATTGAGAAAGAAGATATAACTCCGCAAAGTAGGGCTCTTTTTCAAAGCCTACACTTAGCAGTGCCTTATACAAGAAATGACTCTGAGTTCCAGTTTCATGGAACTAAAACACATCTTTCATACATTTTTATTCAGATGAGGTCATCGACAACTAGAGCAATCGGTCACACAGTAAAAGTGAGGAGAAACTATACACAGCATTTTATATACAGCGTAGGAAGAGATATCATATTAGGGACTAGTGATTCGAGAAAAGAGATGCAGTGTGAAGTTTTTCTTTCCGGTATATTTTATATTTAGAATAAAAGAAATAACTTTACCTCCACTCACAAAAGTAAATATAGAATACTAAAATTGTTTAGGTTGGCTATGTATTTCCGGGGACAAACCATTTCAGGTGAAGGGTGCCACCGCGCCGGACTGTGGCAGCTTCGATACTCTCGGTGTACGAATGGATTGTGGCGAACCGAGATATTTGATCCTGCGCGAGGATAACGTTTCGGGATTCTCGTATTGATGATCAGATAAAGATTATAAGCAATTACCAAGTAAAACATTAGATTAAATGCCCCGCGAAGAAAACTGTGATAAATAAGATGTGCCTGCATTAAATATGAGCAGTCCTTGAGGAATCAAATTCAACACTTTACGCTAAGGCTTTCCTCGCTGTACCCATTTAATAAACTTTCTTCTAACCAGATCCGACTGTCCGTGCTACATATATGTCACAGGTCCCTTCTGTTAATGACTTCCACAGCCGCCGCGCGTGCAAAGACTGAATGCCAGTAAAGGCGCGCACCGTCAGCTACTCTTCTTTTTTTTTGACGATATCGAACAATTTCATTTTCGTCCAGATACACAAGATGCACCCAGTTTCTCGGATAGAACGCTCACCATTCACCTGGCCGTCTGAATTGCGTTTATTGAACGTTTTCTCATGTTGTTCAGCGTGGCCTGGTGCTTCACGAGTCCGCCAACTCCGTCGCATGCATTTTCCCATGTCCAGATGCAGAAAATAACCACATAAGCTTGTGGGCAATCGTTCTGTGCAAACTGGTGAAGCTGGTAGCGATTCTTAAAATGACTGGCGGCCCCGTCACTTACGTACGTCACGTGCGAGTATACCGCAACGTTGTCTTCAACCCACTCTTTCACTTTTTCTAGAGCCAAGCACGTGTGAGCGGCGGCGTCACACAGGTCCTCACTGATGATAGCAAAGCTGTTTGTAGGTTTTCTTGTCGTCACTACACATGTAAATATCGTAACTTTTGTTCTCCAGTGGTATGCTTGAACTTTGTCAGCAAGCACGATGGTCCAGTTTTCAGCAAAGTCAAAATGAAAGACAATGCTCCCGTGTTGCATGCACTGCGTTTCATCGTAGATCGCTTTATCTTGCGGTTGTCGGATATGGTTGTGAAATATCCAACTTTCAACCGTTACATGAACGACTTTTAGGAAAGTTCCAGGATCCAATGATTTTTTTCACAAGGTCGCCGGACTCCCATGTTGTAAGCACAATCTCTTCATCCTCTGGGATATGAAGTTCCTCGAGTGTAAGAGACTGGTCTTTTGGGCAGTGATCACAGTCTCCTTAAAGACACAGACTTGTTAATGGGTCGCACAGAAATGCTGAGATCATTTCACCAGTGTTGAAGGTTGAGCCTGTAACGTTCTCTACAGCGGCAATACAAAGGTAATAATGGCGCAGCGCACACAAACGCCCACTTCCTGGTGTGGAATACATTTGACCCATCTAGGGCGCAAGGAATAAATTTCTTTGGCCCAACGCCGGAATCAGGATGCTTGTCTTTGTATACACGAAATGCCTCTCGGATTGAGCGTGTCAGGAAGCGCTTTGGCACGAACGTTTTCTCCCCGTCGAGCATGACAGAGATCACGTCCTTCTGGTTGGGACCTTGGCCCGAACATTGTAGCTCGTCTTTAGTGAAGTACTCTAGAGCAGCAGACACGTTCTCAGGGCTCACCTTGCACCTCGTGTAAGGATCCGGGTTATACCACACGCCATGCTTTTCTTACTGACGTAAACACTGTCGCCAAGTTAACCTTTCCTAGGTTAACATGCCGACAGTGTTCACGCTCTATTGCATTTAGGCGGGGCTCGAGTATTTGGGGATTCTGCTGTCTGTCGGTGTGCCCCTTTGTGCCTGATATTATCGCCCGTAACGCCAGCGAGTGGGATGGCGACAGGCACGACTGCTCAGTAAACAGGCATCGGCGGCCATATTTTGCTGGTTGAAGCGAATCCCCTTATCCTTGACAGCGAGCGGGGAAATACGAAAAAAGATTGTATCGGCTGTTTTGCCAGAACTAGCAAGGATTTTAGTCTGCTACTTCCGTCAAATACTGCGCCATAATCGTGATCTTCGCGAGGAAATGATTGTTGCTAGCCACAGAACACTATCACGCAAAAAGGGAAATGCTTGAATATGTTTTTATTCTAGATTTAAGTCAAGTATGTATATAAGAGAGAGAGAGAGAGAGAGATGGAGATAGGGGAGAGAGAGGAGCATATTGTGTCGTAGAACAATAAAGTAATCAAAGTTCCCAGTGGCCGATGGCTGCAGGATCCTTTCTTGGATCACTAGTCAGTAATATGATAGCTCTCTGTACACAGTAGTTTCTCCTCACTTTTACTGCGTGAGCGATTGCTATAGTTATCAATGGCCTCATCTGAATAGAAATGTATAAAATATATTGTGTGTTTAGTTTCAATGAAACTGGAACTCACAGTCACTTCTCGTATAGGGCACTGCTAAGTGTAGGCTTTGAAAAAGAACCCTACTTTGGGGAGTTGTGTCTCTTTTCTCAATCAAATAATGCAACATGTTTCAATAGAAATGAATGCCTAAATAAAGTATGACAGGGTACCCAAACTTAAAAAAAAATCGAAGGTGGTGTTTTTTTATTCGCATCAGAATTTATCGTTGTTTGATTTTTTCCCCATGTTTACCTAAATATACTCGCAACTATCGTGTCACTTAAATACCTTATACATTTTTCAAGATAATAGCTATATATAAGTAGAATACTGTCTGAAAAGTATATGATTGTGATTAAATTATTTCATGAAATACAGGCCTCCAAAATTTGCCCTTTGTCGTTCGAGCAGGCATGTTTGGCAATTTCTAGAAAAATAAATATAATTTAAATAAATATTATTATTATATATTACACAAGCTGTACCCATAGTTTGTTTCCAAAAAGTATTAAAATTGTCTTAATTTAATCGTTTTAGTTATTCAATTTCAAACGTGCCCCCTCCGTCAGTGCGCGTTAATGCAACTGTCCACCTCTTCATGCCTTACGAATTTTCCTGTCCCCAAATTTTTTTTCTGGTCATAACTAAGTGTGGATTTGTTTATATCAGACACTAGACAATGGCATATAAAAACATCAGTTGATATAAAAATGCCGACCAGCCGTCCTTTTGTCGATCTTCTCTGAAATCACCCAGTTATTAAATCATTTTCCAGAAGTCCGACAACTATAGTCTGTTTCATCATATAGGAGCCGCACAATCAAAAATGTTAACAAAAAATAAAAAATTTGAGCCTTTTTACTCTTGTGAAGAAGGAAAACCAGCGAAGATGTACTATGGTAGAAATTAAGTATTTATAAATGTAAGGATTAAGGTGTGACTGGGTTATTCATTATGTGAGAACCGTACTGTCCCCGGTTGTCTTTGTTATCCCACGTAAACCGGCGAAGGCTCATGAACGGGAGTTGAGGCGCCCCTAGTCGTTCCTCCACCACGTTCAACCTCGGTAGCTGCTGCGGTACGGGTGGGTACTTGTAGCCATTCACGGTCACGAACCGGGGCAACGCGCCTTTGAGCAGGGAATCTCGGCACGTTCTGCACGCCGGTTCTTTGTAGATGTCTGCCGACTCGATACACTGCCGTTTCCCGATTTTTCTCGTCCGACACGCCGCCGATCGTGGATACGTCTTCGGAGAACCAGAGTGGGTCGCACACGGCGCAGGTGACGCCAAACGGGTTCTCACGCACTCCTCCGGAACCTCGCCGTCGTACCCGGGGACTGTTCAGCCGGCGTGGAATGCTGTCGTCGCCGGGCCTCGCGCTTGCGCTTGGCCTCCGTAGCCCGCCGGCGCCGTCTACATCGCTGCTTCTGTTCTCGGCGGCGGCTTTCCAGGCAAGCGATGTGCTCTTCTTTCGCAAGCGAGTCTGAAGCGATGGACACAGTGGAAGTCGAGGCGACAGCGGCTTCATGTCGGTTGCGGACCCATTCGCGCTACTGCGTACGTCGCCGCTCTTTCTGTACCCAGTCCTCTTTCCCCGAAAGGGCACGCTCACCGCCCATCTGGAGTCGAAACCGAAACTGATAAGAGCGTAGGAAACAGCGCGCAAAAGAGACGAGGACTAGAGCACTATATAGCTCCTACGGAGCAGAGTAGCGCAATCCTTTGATCCGCGTGTTTTGCCGACAACATGGCCGACAGAGCAGCTCGGCGCGAGTCACGTGGTACTCAGGGTTCCAGGAGGCGGCCCGCCCTATGGGAGAATACATGGAGATCGACGCAACACGGCTAATTAAAAAATAAACGGCGAGTTCACACTTTTCAGAACTAGTCTGTCGTGAAGTTGGTAAAGCTCTAAACACTTTATCAAAGTTTTAATAATATTGGATGCGTGTGCAAATTTTGAGAAGGCAATTTCCAAGGCAATGGCGTTTGAAGCAGACGATTTCTGCACGCAGCGGAGATGGGCTCTTTGGGTTGGCCGGAGTGGGTCACGTGGACGCTGTGACGTCGTTGCGTCGTCTGCTGCATGATGCCGCTCGTGCAATTTTTAAAAACAAATTACGTACTTACTTGGCACACAACCCAGCGCAAATGATTCTAAAATGTTCCTTTATTATGTCAAAAACTATTGTCGTTCCGTACATCTCCACAACATTGAAGAAAGAACGATTTTCTCACGTTCCCCATGCATTTCTGACCGGAATTGGAACCTCCGGGCGTTCGCCGCTAGTCGCCGAGAGACGGCGTTCTAGATTGCGCTACTCTGCTCCGAAGGAGCTATATAGTGCTCTAACGAGGACAAGAAGCACACGTGACGAGCGCTGCGCCCGTCACGTGTGTTTTTTCTTCGTCCTCGTCTGTGTTGCGCGCTGTGTCCTACGACAAATTCCGACCATCTCGCCCAACTATCCATTCTTCTATGATAGCTGGAAAGGCTGCCGCCATCTACTAGCGACGGCGGCATCCAGACTGATTGAGTGCTTGCCTCCGTCGCTTATAGATGGCGGTAGCTGTCCAGAGGTTTGTGGAGGTTTGTGTCGACAAGATTTTGGTACCGGACACGATCCTGGGGAACCTAGCCCTTAATAGCTCCGCTGTAAAAAAAAAAAGAAGAACGCGAACACACATTGAAATGCGATGTAACGCATTTTTATTGTTCTGCAGAAGCTTTCGAAGTGTAATTTTCAGAATAAGGCGGAGACGCTTTCCTAGTGAGTCACGATTCGGTAAATGCCATCACGTCAAAATTAACAGATAATCGTGAAGGAATAAATCAAGCTTGTCTCGTTTATTTCGAATACTGCGAGTGTTCAGATGCATGACTGAAAATTGCGAATGGTAAAACATGTACTAAAATTTATTGAAAGATAAACAGTCACATTATTTGCATTCCTGCGGCCTCTCGTCATAAGAAAAAGACAAACTTTCTAGAACGATAATTTTACAAAGAACATTTTTCTCGACACTTTTCTCTTTTCACTGGCACTTTTCTCGACGTCGCTTTGATTGTTCATTCTGATTACCTCAAAGGTGTCGTCCTTACGTGCAAATTTTTCCGCCCTTCGCCCAGACATGCCAACCCCACAACAGACTGTTTTCGTTCGATGGTGGCGCGGAGCAGCCTTTTTCTGGACATGTCATGTGTTAATTCAAGTAAACAGGTTTGTTTCGGCCACTGTAATCGAGAGCAGCTGTCGGTAGTTTAGGCTTCCTTGCATTTGCCAGGACTTCATTACTCTTTGTATGCTCAACGAACTGTAAAATAATGTTGAGCTGGCCTTCTTTGAATGTTGGGACACGGTGACAGATGTCAATGACGGAGTCTTCGACGATTTCATCCAGGATGCCGGCAACTCCTTTAACTATACCTTGCACATCTCGCTCCATGGGCACTTCTTTGATCTCCAAATTGTTGGAACGCTGGTATAATCCCATTTCCTCTATTGTTTCTTCTAAGGGTGGCTTTCAAGATGTCAAGCTCCTGGTTCCGGTTAGTTAACTACGGTACCTCCTTTTTCAGTTTTTCACATAACTTAAAAATTCCTTGACATTGTAGTAATTGTAACCTGTAAATTTAACGCTTTCTTTGACACCCTGTATTTCTGTTCGGATCTTACGGCGGAGATCATCCGTCGCCTTAGCGAGGTCCTTAATTGGTATCCTTGCTCGTGTTTGGAAATCAATCTTTCGCAAACAGAAGAACACTCAGGCCGGCAGCACTGCACTCGAAGATAATAAAATACAGTTTATTTCCCATTCGATACAGGAATGGAGGAAACAGAGGGAAAAAGCTGTTTAACAGCTTGACGGAGCCCCCTGCTCCCTTACAGTTCCACATGACAGATTAAAATACAAAGCAACAGCAAAAATAACAACATTGTATACAAACATAGATTGCAACCTATCGCAGAAAACTAATATATTCAATTCAAATAAGAAAATAAATCTTGCATTGTGACAGACATTATATCAACGTTTTTGTTTAAGAGGAGATTTAGTAAAGTAGGTAGCATATACTTTAGAGACTGCATGGAGTAGTTGTTATGGCAAAGAGGCACAGCCCAGCGTGCCGCCGAACGAGTTGGATAGGAGGTAACATGTTCCCTTAGTTTAGAAAGTTTGGCCAGAATATCCAAGTTTTTTTTCTATCTTAAAGCGGACCATAAGCTTATACATATACATATCGAAAACAGGCAACAAATTATATTTTTCAAACAAACCCTCGGTGCTTGAAATATAAGAAACATTAGCGATGAGGCGGACAATTTTTTGTTTTGTAATAGATGTATTTTTTGTAGATTTGAACTGGTGGTTGTACCCCATAACAGGTGGCAGTAGTTTAAGTGGGATGTAAATAAAGTTTGATATATAAGCAGTTTAACGTTGTTTGGTAAAATAAAACGGTTTCGTGAGACTAATCCAATGACCCTGGACAATCTAGGAAGTATATAGCTAACATGGTCGTCCCAAGACAAATACTGGTTAAAAATAACGCCAAGACTTTTGAAAATCTCCACTATATCTATAAGATTTGAATTTATTACAAGACTTTTCGTTATAAAAACGCTTTTATTTTTGGTTCGAAAGATAATTGCTTTGGTTTTACTACTATTAATTTTAAGTCCGCTGTCGGATGTCCAATTTTGCAACCCTGTTAAAGTATCATTTGCGCAGTTGATAAGTTCATCACTAGTCTTAGCCGAAAATAAAAGGGTTTGTATCATCTGCATAATTAACAAATTTAGCAAGAGAATTTATGTTAACAATATCATTAATATAAATGTTACATAGCAAATAGATTCCAAGATATTTAAAGAAACTGAGTATTATCGCCAGCCTAGTGTGGAAAAACATGCGTTTCCACAGTAGGCTGGCGATGTTAGTCAGTTTCTGCCTCAACGTGGTACAGAAAGTACAACGCTAAATCTTCTGCAGAAGATTTAGCGTGGTACTTTCAGCGTGCACTGCTGCCGAACTGTGATGTCGTCCGTACAACGCTGGCTTATGTATGCAAGTCTTGTCCCCCTTGGCGCTGCTCCCAGCTTCCTGCTCGTGTTGATCACGTGCTGTTGTAGTAAGTGCTGCGCTGATGTGCTGCGGCAGCGGGTGTGGCGAAGGCAACTTGACCACAGGGCTCGTTATCAACTGCGGTGGAAAGGCCGGTAAATTTAGCGTGGTGCTTTCGGTGTGCACTGCTGCCGAACTGTCAAAGAGCCGAGCTGTCAAACTGCCGTGATGTGTCCTGTGCATGCGTACCGTGTGCTGTGCATCAAATTAAAATTTGATGAGGATAAATTTTTCTTACGGCAGAAGCTTTTTCACAGACTTCATACCATTTATCCCGCATTGCTCATCATTTTAATGTTGCCATTCCATATTGCAGCACTGACATCTTTCTGAAGTTATTCTTACCCAAGACCAGCTAAGGGAAACCGCCTTCCCCAATCGATCACCTCCATTCAAAACGTCTCATTCTTCAAGACCGCGATAACTGAACACCTTTCTAATCTTGCACTGCATTAATTGATTTTTTTTTAAATTGTATTTTTTGTTTATGCATTTCTCAAACACTTTATACTAGATGTCTGCACGTGTACGGGTCAGCCAGCGGAAATGGGTAGCGGGACGTTGGCGGGCCCGGGCCCAAGAGACAGCGGGCCGGGCTGAGCCGAGCCCTAAGTATCGGCCAGTGCAGACCTCTACTTTGTACCACACCCTATTTAACACCCCGTTGGCCCTTAGGGATTTAAATAAATAAGTCAATGTATTTTAGCAATTAGGTCGTAGCGTGAGAATGCTGCAGAACCCGTGTTGTTGGTGTTGCGGCATCGAGACGCAAGGCAAAATTGCCGCATATAAAGAGGGCCTCATGTGTGGCGTTTAGTGTTTTCGAATATATTTTCTGATAATATTTAGGGGTGCGTTATTGGGATTTTCTTTTCCTACATACCATTTAGCGTTTCTCTGTGTCGGAGAACAAACTTGTGTCGATCGGGGATTATGTCGAAAGAAGCACGCCCCTGGGATTCCCCACGCCCCAGGGAAAACGCGTGCGGCCCAAAAATGAGGAAAATATCCCAGTGCTCCACGGGAAGCCCAGTGCGTTCAGGAGCAACAGAGCTGTTGACAAAGACTCCTTTCCGTGGAGCTTTCACATTGAAAGACAGCTCGGAATTACCAGATTTGTGCATTATCAGTTGGGTGTCACGCCAACCTCATTCCCCATGCATGGCGACCCATACTTGAGGTGACTGGCGCAAACTCTGATATGCCGCACCACTGTCGCGTCTCGCCGTGCAATCAACGGATAAATAAGAAACCATCAAAAATAAATTTACGGATCGCATTTTTTTTCTTTTTGATCTCATGGTTTTACGGCAAATATTGGAATTATTATAGCGTTTTACCGGGACAATAGTAGTGGCGAAATGGCAGTGCCCGCGCCGCCTGCTTCTGTAATCTATCTCAGAAACATCTGCAGTGCAGACAAGGCTCGGGCACGAGCGAGCGTCTCTGGAAAGTGCCCGCTACGCAGGAGTTCTCGTAGAAACGGAAGCATTCTGTTGAGGTAGGCTCTCACACCAGCGCCTTTACTGCAGACGTTTGTGAGATCGGGTATAGACTGCTTTCGAAAGGCTGCCCTATGTTGGAAACTACGGACAATGGCGGGCTAGAGCGCGAGCTTGTGGCGTTTCATCGAAGCTCGGCTGCACAAGCTCTCATGCAGCCGAAGCACAAGTCGAAGCTACCCGCTCGCGCTGTTTGCATGCTCCTGGGTGTCGGTTATTACGCCATAAAAGTGGGTCAGTTCTTGTGTCAATCGGCACGTAACTTTCGAAAGTGGTCTTTACTGCGATCTCTGTGAAATCCTCAATACATGAAGTTCCCCATTGCGGTACTAATGGCTGGTTAGAGTCGCTTCACACATTTGTGTCATTAAGGCTGTGTTCCAAATTTTACGCAAATGAATCCGAGTTACTCCGGCGGGTCGTGTCACGTGACAACACAGATTGAAAAGCGCTGAACGCGGGTAAGTTGCGGAACGCCAAGGTACCAAACCCTTTACCCTTGAGTTAGATCCAGTAAATTTGGGAGCACAGCCTAAGTCATCAACAACCAAAAATAAGAGCAACAATGAAGAAACTGCGACGACTAGGCTCCCGATTCCTTTCGAAGGCTACTTCTTGGATTGCTTTTCACGCTGTGTGTGGCAAACAGTTTTCCCGGTGGCTATGTTCTTGGTGTCGTTAAGGTCATTCTCAACTCAACCAAAGCAACTTTATAAACCAGGCTCGCTAATATAAATAATTTCTGAGTACCTAACGCCCTCCACCACATCTCAGGAAAACAACGTCGTAAAAACTGCCGCGGAGAACACCCTGCAGTCGGAGCGGAGATAGTGAGGAAGCCCCAAATGTTGCGCAGACGCTCGATAGTTTGCACGGCCGCCGAGAGATTGTGCAAATAACGAATAAGGTCGATTTGGCCGGTTTCGGTTTCCCAAATTTTGATAAAACCAGCTTGCGACCTATCGTCGAGGCGGTGTGCATCTGTTCATGTTTTGTACGCATCATCTGTTAAAACGATGTTCCATAAAAGTGGATGAGAGAGATGAACAAGGCACGCCGGACACCGGAAAGCGATTTACAGTGTGTGTCGAGGCCGCAAATGCGGTGAAAAGCGTTTTGAAAATATTTGTAACGGGAAAGATTTTCTCACAAGGCTTGCATTGCAGGAGGTGTAGATGCCAAGGGCATAACGATACTTGGTTCAGTTGAGATGGATCGACATCCAAGCAGTATTTCGGGATACACCGACAGCTAGAAATCAGGTGGCACTTGACCAACTAGCTCACTGGACATTTTGCAATTCTCGTCAAAAGCCAGATGCTTACACGGACGAGGCATGTTGGACGTTGCATGAAACAAGCAAATGATGTGCGTGCAACCGTACATATGAAGAAATAGTTTCTCCACGATCTCGTGGTTTCGTGCGACAGTTAGTACATTGGCAACCTGTATTTATGCACCTTCTCCATGCAGGGCGAACAGAATCCTCGCTTTGTAACTTCGGAACTTCGTTTTAAAGGTAATTCATAAAAAAGAAATATCAGCCTTTCCACTTTGGTGAAGAAGGAAGACCAGCAAGCTGTACTAAGGTGGGAATGAAGTATTTATAAGTGTGTCTGGGTAATTGGTTATTTGAACGATTAAAGAATTAGACCTATATATCACGATCCGGGTTTGTTATTTATTTCGTAACCACTGTGTCCATGGTCTTGTTATTGCTGTGGTACACCGCCATATGGTGTACGCTGACGGCAGGCAGGTTCTTCGTGAAGACGAGGTCAATACACGTCCGATGCCAGGCGTGGGCACCGCAGGTTCGTTCACACACGCAAGCCCGAAGCGCTCGAGCATAAACGAAGTGAACCACCTTCCCTCCTGGCATGCAATGTCAACGTTAAAATCGCCCGTCACTAAGGCAGACGTGTCGTCGCCGAGCATGAACCAGCCAAAGACGTTCATCATGAATGCTTCAGTGTCTCTTTTGGGCGTCGCGGGGGGAACGTTCACGACGGCAACCACCGGATCATCGCGCACCTTGACGGAAAGGCTGGAAAGGTTGCCGCCATCTATGAGTGATGGCGGCCGCCAGATTGGTTGTCTGGTGGCCGCTGTCGCTCATAGATGGTGGTAGCTGTTCAGAGTTTTGTGTCGCCATTTGTTTGTTACTGGACACGAAACTGGGGAAACTAGCTTTTAACAGCACCGCTGTAAAATGGGGAACAATAATAACCTCAACCAAAGAGGTGGTCGTGTTGCTTCGTGGCATATTCTGCCTTTATTTAATCGAAGCTCACAATACCCTGGAAGATACGTTCGGCACTGCTGGTTTTCGCGACACTTAAAGACCCATACTTCCCTTGGCCAGGTTTCCCTCGTTAGACATTGTGCCCGGAATCAAAAAGACACAATTGGGATCTTAACGATTCAACGCCAGTGACTTCGTGTACTATAAATGTTGCCAAGCAGGAAAAAAACCCGAGTTTACACCCAGACAGGTTTGTGTTGCGGAAAGTGTTCGACGTAGCAACAGCATGTCATAGTGCCACCGTTTTAACAGCACGAATGGAACGTTCCGTAAACAGTTTCAAAGACGAGTTTCCCAAAGTAGCCGCTTCTTATATCGTGGAAAAATAGGAAGAAAAGAAAAAACGTTCCAACATATTGTGTTGCTCTAACCTAGGAACATCATTGACGGAGTGCCGCCTTAACACATGGCGACGAAAATACGGCCTCCTCGTCGCTCGTGAGGCGGTCGAAAAGAATTCAAGGGTGAAATTTCCGTCCTGAATGAGGCCGTAACGAAGCCGAGATCCCTCCGACGCGACATTGCCGCAAACCTGAGGCGATCCAAACCACGACCAACTCTATACTTACGACCACTGAATCTGAGGGCTCTCTATGGAAGAGACTGCTCCCGGCTGAGGGCCGAGTTTTAGCGCCGCCTAGTGAGGGGCGTTCTCACTAGGCGGCACAAAACCTCGGTCCTCCTACCTCGTCGGGTTCTTCTGTCATCCGTCGGTGCGTGCCAGCTGATCGCGCTTTCTGGTTTCAAGCGCGTTTACGCTGTAAAATGTTTTTCTCTATGTAATGGATACTGAAGGAGTCCAATTCGTTAATTAGTTCGCTTTTTTTTTAGTTTGTCCTGTCAACATCAGATGATATTGTCTGCGACCGCGCGCCGCCAACACCATAGAGGTAAACAACCAGGTGCAGAGCAGAAAAGGCGAAAAAATATACAGGGTTCCAGCCCCGCCACGAGGCGCCGCTGAAACTCGGCTCTCCGGGAGTTGCATGCTTGTGTGTTTCCAGATGGAGTGGTCGTAAGCATAGAGTTGGTCGTGATCCAAACACGATGAATCTTAGGTAGAAGTGAACACTGGGAACTCACCTGCCCACCATGTAGTGCGAAACAAAATGGCCACCTCGAGTTGCTGGCACAGGTTGGCTAGACGGGGTTCCGCTCCTTGCTCCGCCTTCAGATCTTGATGGAGGGTAGCAAACTTCGGCGCGAATTTCAAGTTTTGCCGTCGAGTTTATTGCGGAGTTACTTTCTTGTACAAACTTTACGATCCGTCCGACCAAGGAAGTTCGTGAACATTGTAAAAACACCGCGAAACTGGGAAAAAGAAGGGACAAGAGTTTTACTACCACCACCCCGTTCGCACAGTGTTGCCAGATTGGGATATATATAGCCAAATTGGGATACATTTTTTTTCTAGTTGGCGTAAAAAACTTGTGGTTGGCAATGTGGCTATTTTCGGGCTATTTCTAAGAATGCGGCGAACTTTTATCGAACCTCATGTTCGACATCGAACTTTGAGGTTCGACTAGTTAATGTTTTAACTTCTAATCAATTTCCCAAAATGTTCTTTCTATTTTGGCAAGTCGAGAGGAGAAAGAGGAAGTAGAAAGGCTTCAAACCTCGGGGTTTTCAGAATGCGCACAGAAGCAATGCTCCCAGGGTTCGAGCGGTCTCCCCACAGCGCAGTGGAACGAATCAAACAAACAGATTGCTGAAAAAAAAAACGGTTAAAGTACAAGCGATCTGGTGTAAGTTATACATGATGACTGAAACCTGAGAGTGTGGTTTGAAAAACGGGAACTCGTGAAGCAGGAAGAAAAATGGACAGACAACGTCTCAAACTCAGCTAAAAACTTTATTCCTTCTACGCATTATCTACACCTCCCCCGAACGTCGCCACCACCACAACGGTTCATCACCAAACTACAAATAATACACGAGAATCACAATACACCGAACCGCAAACAATACATAAAAAGACAAAAGAGAAACGTGCGATTCGGTGTATTGTGATTCTGGTGTATTGTTTGTAGTTCGGTGATCAACCGTTGTGGTGCTGGCGACGTTCGGGGGAGGTGTATATAAGGCGTAGAGGCAATAAAGTTTTTAGCTGAGTTTGAGATGTTGTCAGTCCCTTTTTCTTCCTATTTCAAGAGTTTCCGTTTCTCAAACCACACTCTCAGGTTTCAATCATCATGTGAAACAGATTGCACTATTACCAAAGGCCTGGTAGCGCGTCTTCTACCCGGACGTAGACTAATCTCTTAAAATGCTGCTTTGGTGCCCTTTGTGAAAATCCTTAGGCACCGAAGTTCCTGAAAATGACAAGTCCGCAACTTCACCTCTTAACAATTTGGTTTCATTCCATTTCATTTATTATGTCTCTCAGAACCCGAAGGCATTACAGAGAGGAGTGGGGCACAGTAAATGGTACAAAGCAAATAACAATGGAAAATGCAAAAAATACACGAAATTGCTACTGAACATCATGTAACAGGTTAGTAATGGCAATCTTAAATTTATCTAAGGCAGTGATTGTGACAATGGCTGCGGGAAGGCGGTTCCAGTCAATCGAGGTTTTAGGCAAAAAAGATACATTAAAGTTAGACGTGCTTCAATGAGGGATCCCAACATTTAATTGGTGATCGGTGCGTGATGATATGTGAAATGGTTCAGAAAATAGTGCTTGGCGGAGGGTAGAGTTAGAGTGATAAATCTTATGGAACAAGCATAGACGGGATACTTTTCGACGAAAAGAAAGAGTGGGCAAGGATAGAGATGCTTTCATTAAGGTGCGGTGATGGTTAGAAAGTATAAAACGGGCGGCGCGGTTTTGAATGGATTCTACGGCAGATGCAAGGGTGATACCAGAGTTCCCGATTGAGGCGGTATATTCAAGTTTATGGCTAATTCATATTTTATAAAGTAGAAGCTTTAATGATAGAGGGGAAAGATAAAAGTTTCTTTTGATGAATCCTAATAATTTAATAGCGTTTTTCGTGACATACAATATGCAGATGATGTCAAGTTGTTTAGGCAGATCATATCCTTGGAAGACTGCGAAAAACTTATGGAGGATGTTAGGCGTGTGTGCAATTGGTGTCGTCAAAACATGCTAACGCTCAATCCTTCTAAAACCGTTATTATGTCTTTGTCTAGAAAGGTAGAAAAAATGAACTTTTGTTACCAGATTGGCAATGATCCTCTGCGAAGAGTCGAGTGCAGGCGTGATCTTGGTGTATACATAGACTCTTCGTTATACTTTACTGTACATGTTAACAACCTTATAAATGGCTCTTTGCGTAAGCTGGGAGTAATTTCTAGAATCACGCGTGAGTTCTCCACATCAGCCTGTATTCTAAGGTTATATTTCTCGTTAATCCGGACCAAGTTGGAGTTTTCCTCTGTAGTCTGGAATTGTATTAGTTTTACGAGCCAAGAGATGATTGAAAATGTTCAAAAGCGTTTTTTTTTTAATTGTTTACGATCGTTACATTGGTCGTACTGTTTTTTATTCTTATGCGAGACTCTTGGAACGATGTAAATGCCCTACTTTGAGTTCCAGACGGCGTGAGCGCGATCTAGTTTTCCTGTATAAATGTATTCATAGATTAATTGATTGCCCAGATCTCACCTCTGCTATTAATATTCACGTTCCGAGTCGAGTTTTGCGGGTTTCTCCAACTTTCCATGTTAATCACATCATCGAAACCAGTCCAATGACCCGTATTCAACACTTGTACAATACCCTGAGGGGAGCAAATATTGATCTGTTTAACCCAAATTTCGTAGCTTTTAAGACTTTGTAACAAACCTGTGAACATTTTGTTGTGCATCAATACTAAGGCGTCAAGCTGTTCATGAGCACAGAAAATAAACAAATGAATGAATGAATGAAATGAATAGTCGACATGAATATTCCAGGACAGATCATTGGAAATGTGAACAGCAAGATATTTATAGGAGGACACAGGAAGGAGGGTAGCGTTATTGATGGAGTAGGAAGGGCAAATGTTTATTTGACGAGAGACAGACATGGATGTACATTTAGAGATATTAAGTTCCATAAGCTAGTCGTTGCACCATTGGGTTACATTGTTAATATCGGTCTGAAGACTACCTTCCAGTCGTCGCACACCCCCAGAAAGGCAAACACAACAAAAAATGGAGTGAATATAATTTTTGATTGTGTTGCTCTTCTATACAAAGAAAAATAGATGGGTGGGATATTGGTAAGAACATTAGATATTAGAGATTATGGTTTGAAACTCGGTGTTGTGACTGTTCTGCTTCTGCATTATTCCTTCAACTGCATGATCATATCTCCCGGACTTCACAATAGAGCTGTCTTTGGGTGTTTTGTACTTTTCAAAACCTACAAAGGAAGGGTCAGTGTTGTACGGATATTCGTGGTTCCAAAGCTTTTTTTTTTTTAATTTACAAGTGACGTAATGTACTCGAAAAGTGGCGCATCTGAGGGTTGCAAAAGTGAATGTACCGTGTTTCGTATGTGTGTACAAAATTGTTAATACAAGGGTTATAATCATTGTTTTCGGTCTCTTCTCTTTTGGCTATATTTTTTTTACGGATTTGGCTATCTTCGGGCTATACCTCCCAGCCGTTTGACGGTTTTTTGGCGGGACCATCTGGCAACACTGCGGTCACGCCGTAACATTCTGTTTAAGTTGGTGAGACCTATTGCGTGTTATCCAGGGATTCAACCTGTAACCGTAAACAAAACTAAAAACAGCTTAGGACCAAAATTTCTTCGCTAACCATAACCGGAACGTAACCGATATTCTCATTCCGCATAAACCAATTGGAACCGATATGTTAAATCGGTTTCCAAGAAGTTTTATAAATGAGAAATAAAACATCGAGATTGATTTTTTTAGCTGCCATGGCATTTGTAGGCACTAATGCGTTTCGGAGGTGACGATCTCAGGGGCGGAACCAGGAGTCGGGGCTGTGGCTCGCTGACCGCATAGCCCCGCGGAAACAGACCTGGAGTGGGATTACTGAAGTAGAACTTTTATGTGCAGTGAAAATACAGGTAGCGTGGTCGACTGCTTAATCGCTGTATTCGTGCAGCCGGAGCTCATGTTATATATTGAAACATGGTTAAAAGCGCTAAAAGGACGTACACAAGATAGAAGACAAACACGGGCAAAACAAGATAGAAGACAAACACATAATACAGTTGTGAGTAGCGCCCGTGCTTGTCTTCTATCTTGTGTACGTCTTTAGCGCTTTTAACCATGGTTCAATACAGTCAACACCAACTAGCCCAACAACAAGTTCTTTTACCCATGTTATATAGCACGCCGAGGGCCGGAAGGCCCCCCCTTCCCGGAAAGAGGAACCTTCTCCGGAGTTCGAGTGGCGGCCGATGCAATTTTCGGAGGCGGCCGATGCAATTTCCCGGTATTCTTTCATCGAGGGGCAGACGACGGAACCCTTTGACCTTCTCGCCATGTTCCGGAGTCTGATGGAAGCCATTGGCGCTCTTGCCGCTCGAACTGAACCACAACACGGAGAAACCCACACCCCCCCACACACACGCACACACACACGCAAGCCGGCGTTTCTCCTTGCGAGGGCTGGTGGTCCCAGATCGTCTCGAGGCTTCCGGAAGACGTTCTTTTTGTGTTTAGAGCCCCCAGCAAAGGCCACCACCGGCCCGATGTCTCGAGGGCTGGTCTCCGGGATCTGAGAGTCACTTTGTCAAGGGTCGTTGGCCCGCGCCGGCGCCAAACACTACAAGAGGCTTTGCTGCAGTTGGTGACAGGTGAGAGCTCACTCCAGGACAGAGCCAAGGAAGGCCGTCGTAACAGCGCGCACGATGACAGCCAGTGATGCTTTTCGTTAAAAATTCAAGTGAAGGGTGAATTTTAACTGCCAGATTAACCAGCAATTCAGTTCTGGTGGAAATGCAAGTCACACATTAGGTCTTATGGAGTCAATTCTATGCCAAGCTGGTTTTGTCTACAGTATTCTTTAGGGTATAAACTTGGAGTTAGAATCCTCAGATGTTCGACCACCTCTGTCCTCCCAACTGTCAACGTTCTTGACGTGAAAAATTAAGGATCGTTAAAGTTGTTGCAGGCCTGATGAAGAATAAATTTCGCCACTCAATCTCACTCTAAAATAAAAGGAAAAAGAAAAAGCTACGGGAAAAAGTAATCAAAATAAATGGAACTAACCTTTAACACATTTTCATCATTACTAATGAAAACAATAACTGAGCTTTCTTATTTGTTGAAGAACGTCGCGGGTGTACAATTCACACATTTAAACAAATATCATATTAATGACTTTGAGGTAATTTTGAACAGCGTTGAACCGTCAATCCAATTCACATATGAAGTAGTACAGGACAGCGCACTGCCTTTCCTAAATGTTAATGTTTGCCGAAACAGCGCTGGACATATAGAAGGAACTATGTAGCCCACAAGTGAAGGACAGAATGGTCCCTGACGTAATGGTCCCGGAAAAAATGGTCCCAGAAAAAAAGATACTGGCCGAAATTGTCCTGGATAGAATGGTCCCAAGCTCAAACCCGGACAAAATGGTCCCAAGCGATTTGATGACACTCTCAGCGCTCTTTGAAGTTTTAGTGAACTGCTACTTTGAAGCTTTATTCAATACACGCGTGTTTAAATTGAAAAATCCCTATTGAAAAATCTGGCAAAAACTTCCAGTGACCATCGGTGGAAATGGGTTAATTTCCACTCATTTTCACTATAAACCAGCGTAGTTCACCAGTTTTTTGGTGGAAATATTACCGGCCGCCACTTTCAGTTACCAGATTCCGGTGTACGTTTTACCGGAGCCACATTTGGTTAAAATCGGGCAAAAACTTCCCGTGACATTTAGTAGAAACGGGTTAATTGCCACTCATTTTCACCAGAAACCAGCGTCGTTTACCAGTCTGTGGTGGAAATATTTCCGGAAGACACTTTCGCTGAAAGTTTTGCCAGAACCACTTTCGATTACCCGTCGCTGGAATCCTACCGGAAGCCACTCTCGTTTTCCGGACACCGAACTTCACTGGTAGCCGACGAAAGGGGAATGGCTAAAGATAAGGAAGCCAAGTCGAGCAGGGGGACTGGGTTTGTAATGGTGGCCGCCAATGCAGTGGCATTCGCATGAGTGCGTGTTTTAGCTCGAGACGACGTTGCAATCCTGCAAGAAGTGCATGCGCAGCGAACTGTTTTGACGATCCAAAAAGGTGAGCAGCGGTCACCGGCAACTTGCTATTTGCGACAGGCAAAAGTAGGGGCCACAGCAGGTACGAGAGCACTCGGGCGGCATTCTCGTGAGTGCTAGTTTTAGCTCGGGACAACGTTGAAACCCTCAAGAAGTGCGTGCAGCGAACTGTTTTGACGATCCAAAAAGGTGGGCGCTTTCACCCGTTTTCATCCGAAACCAGTTTACCTGCAGTCTGTGCGAGATTATTTGCCGGCAAACAGATTTCGCTGAAATTTCATCGGCATCGGGTTTCCAGATTTCGCTGAAATGTCACCGGCAGCCACTTTCGTTTCCCAGACGACCCGGTTTTAATCTTACCCGAAACGGGTAAAGGGAGTGTCCAAACAGGATACTACAAAACGCACGACTCCGACAAATCGTGCAGCGCTCCGCTTCCGGCGGTTTTTCTTTCGCGGGGGAAACGTCCCCCCGTTAAATCTGCCGGGGGGAAACTTCCCCCGTCATATCTCTCCCTCGCTATTTGACATGGGGAAGTTTCCCCCGGCAGATTGGACGGGAGTTTTCTTTCCACCGCGAAAGAAAAACCGCCGGAAGCGGAGCGCCGCACGATTTGCCGGAGTCGTGAGTTTTATAGTATCCTGTTTGGACAGGCCTTGACTCGCTTCCCTGTTTACCGAACTTCACTCAAAGTCGACGCGAGGGGAGGGGAAGCCGAGGCGAGCCGGGGACTGGGCGTGCTTGGTGCCTTGCACTAAGGACGAGTCCCCACGCACCTCTCTCCCCGCATTGGGTCGTGGGGAAAATGCGAAAAAGTCGTTTTGCTGACTTTTTTTTAAAGAAAACCGGCTTCGATTCGGCCCGCGGCGACGACATCAGGGACGACATCGTGAGTGTGCCCTGGATTTCTCAACGGCGGCGGATGTTCGTTTCGCGCGGTCGTGGTTTTCGCTAAGCGTGCTACTGACGCCTGGTGCACCCGCGGCGACGACATAAGGGACGACATCGTGATCTGTGCCCGTGAGTTCTCAACGGCGGCGGATGTTCGTTTCGCGCGTTCGTGGTTTTCGCTAAACATGCTACTGAGAGCATACGTGTGTGTCCGTGTGGTGCACCTGCGAGGTTTTATTACCGTACGTCTAGGAATTTACCCAGCGGCATTGTGCGTACCTTGAAAGATATATTTTGCGACAAAGAACTCGGTTGTTCCTATTTGGTCTGATTGCTTTTGTCTACAGCTGTGCAAATTTTTTCACTGGTATCGACCCGGTTAAATAGATACATAAAAACCTTCAGGTCTATGTGGACTAACCACTATAATTGTTACCGAATCGTCCAGCATCTGGTAAACATACAGCAACCACGGTTCACAGGCGTCCTCCTAAGTGCCTTCCATTGACTTCCGAAAAAAGAAAGAAAAACACGGTGAATGCCGGCCAATCTTCAACAGTTTGCAGTCTTTGCTGAACATATCATCCTTTCGTGCGGTAAAACAGAATGTACGAGAATGGTGCCTCACGCTCGCGCAATAATAATTATATAATTACTTAGTGCGTATTCGTTGCCCACATTCCTAAATTATTGTTGTTTGTTTGTTTTGTTTCTCCAGTGTCCACTGTGTTACGGTATTTTATTGGCTGCCTGGTCTGACATACAAGCATCTTTGCTTTCGTGGGCCAGCACGCACACATGTATTTTTTTAAAGATAATAAAGATATTATTATCTGGTTATCTTCTGGTAAATTGTGGCTTTACTGGAAGCGAAAAGAGTCCCATAATCCAGTAAAATAGATTTTTACTGGAAATAAACTTCCGGTAGAAATCCGGTGACATTCGGGTAAGAAACCAATAACATTTTTGTAAAAACAACCAATGACATTCCAGTAAAAATCCGGTGACATTCCAGTAAACTACGGCTTTAGTGAAAGTGAAAACAGTTCAATAATCCAGTAAAATAGACTTTTACTGGAAATGACATTCCGGTAAAAAATGTTTTTCAATAGGGTATAGAATATGTTTGTGATATATCTGAGAAAACAACTAAAGACGCCCAAAGGTATTTTGTTCTGTTTTCGCTCACTGGCCTCTATGTCTTCTATTCGCATTAGTCAGAGCACTGTACCAGGCTGCACCTTGGAAGTCACTCCAAAAATATACACGCCCACAATGAAGGCGCAAGGTCGCGATTGATTGGACTAGCTGGTAATAACATGTACAAAAGAATGAAACACCATTAATACGTTTTGTTTTCACTTCTGTTTGATTTGTCCTATCAGCTCCTTACCGTCGGCTGCACTGTGTATTTTGTAAGAAGTAGTATAGGTACAAAAAACAAGTTTAAGTAAATCCGACACCTTTTTATAGTTTTCAACCAGTGCAATGGCGCTGCAAGAAAACGCACGCAGGTGATGTTTCAGACATTGTGATGAACATACTACATATTTTCTATATCGTGCATGCGGTCGTGTATCGCTGCTGCTTGATACACTTTAAAGACCCAGGCTAGCAGGGGTACTGCACTGGCAAAAAGTTCTCACCTACAGCTTAAACCAGTGTGGCCGCAACTCAAAGGCTTTATGAGTGCACGATTGCCTCGCGCGCAGAAAAACTTCCTGTTGCGAAAGCCCGGTG
Organism: Ixodes ricinus; assembly: GCA_037355805.1. Classification (NCBI taxonomy): domain Eukaryota; kingdom Metazoa; phylum Arthropoda; class Arachnida; order Ixodida; family Ixodidae; genus Ixodes; species Ixodes ricinus. The sequence goes on from JAZHYW010038380.1 coordinate 21,871, forward strand.
TCTTAAGCCCTACGTTTCGAAAACCCCGGGTTGATTTACCCCGTATCGTATTCACCCAGTGCCAAGATCCCTGTCCCATTCTCCCCGCGCTTACACCAGCATTGAGAACGACTTAGAGGTGGCGCTAGTGTCGCGCTATCATCATCATCAAAGCGGGGGTCGCTCGCGGGACGGTGTAGATTCTTGCGTTTGTTTTGCCGCACAGTATCGGTAGTATCGGTGGAAAAACAATTTTAGCAGAAAATGGCGCGGTACTCTTCGGTGCTTTACTGGAGATCGAATCGTGTTACCAGCGTAGGGCCGAAATATAAATAATCGCTCGTGTGGCTGCGTCGTCTGCTCTAAAGTCACTAACCAGGGACAGTTTAGTCGTCTCTAAGCAGACGTTGTGAAGCGTGGATCACCACGGCCGATGCATGTCTCCGGGTGAACTGCAGTATCTATGTTAATTATATGTTTCTTTCAAAATAGATGTATCAATTCACCTGCGCGGGAATTAAACAAAACAATGAATTCAAACCGTTTAACATAATACTGGTACTGTGGGATGTAAAATAGCCGGGTCTATGATTTTTTTTTGTTTCTTTGTTGACACTTTTAGCTTTTCCAGTAATATAAATATTAAGCACGTGGAGGAGTCAGTGCTGTATTGGAGATTACCGTGCTATTGAGTTCCGCTGCAGCCAATATTGCTGTGCCATAGTGTGGGTAAGTTTTACGGAGTCGGAACAATTTTACTACGTCACGATGAGAAGAGAGTGCCTCTTCTACTTACGACCCGGAAACGGTTCGTTTGACAGGACAACTGAAACAAGTGAAACGAACTATTCTAATATATCTGCCGCTAGTGGAACAAACGAGTGTAACCAACAACACAGTAGCGTGCATGTTACTAGATGCTTTTCTCGGTAGTGTGGGTTCACCCGCTTCAATTTTCTCGGTGAGGGCGGATGCCAAGTGGCTACTACCGTATTTTCCGGACTGTGGCCCGCATCCGGAGTATAGTTCGGACCTCGTGCTTAGTCGACAAGAAAATCTTCTTATATATGGCTCACCCTGACAAATGTCTGCTTTTTTAACTCACAAAAAAACACCTATAATATACATAAATTATCATTAAAATACTCTTTCCTTCACAAAATCCATCTGGTCTCGTAATAATTTTCCTATTGACAAATATTTTTTACCGGCTCGGCGGCACCGGCATGAACGGAATGACAAGTTCACTTTTGTTCTACACTCAGGTGCTGCTGCTCTGTTAGGGAACAGCACGATCCGAGGAGGGACTTTTCACCGTGCCACGGGACCCTGATTCGACTGCCAAAAATGCTTCGTTTGAGCAGCGATCTTCTTTTCCTGTGGAGTGGCTACGAGTCACGAACCCGAGTATGACAAGACAAGCGCCAGGAACATCGGCATTATCAGAAGGGGCGGTTTCTTCGTGGCTGGAATTCGGGCGTACCGACAGTAGGCTCGGCGGCACCGGCATGAACGGAATGACAAGTTCACTTTTGTCCTACACTCAGGTGCTGCTGCTCTGTTCGGGAACAGCACGATCCGAGGAGGGACTTTTCACCGTGCAACGGGACCCTGATTCGACTGCCAAAAATGCTTCGTTTGATCAGCGATCTTTTTTTCCTGTGGAGTGGCTACGAGCCACGAACCCGAGTATGACAAGACAAGCGCCAGGAACATCGGCATTATCAGAAGGGGCGGTTTCTTCGTGGCTGGAATTCGGGCGTACCGACAGTGGGCTCGGCGGCACCGGCATGAACGGAATGACAAGTTCACTTTTGTTCTACACTCAGGTGCTGCTGCTCTGTTCGGGAACAGCACGATCCGAGGAGGGACTTTTCACCGTGCCACGGGACCCTGATTCGACTGCCAAAAATGCTTCGTTTGAGCAGCGATCTTCTTTTCCTGTGGAGTGGCTACGAGTCACGAACCCGAGTATGACAAGACAAGCGCCAGGAACATCGGCATTATCAGAAGGGGCGGTTTCTTCGTGGCTGGAATTCGGGCGTACCGACAGTAGGCTCGGCGGCACCGGCATGAACGGAATGACAAGTTCACTTTTGTTCTACACTCAGGTGCTGCTGCTCTGTTCGGGAACAGCACGATCCGAGGAGGGACTTTTCACCGTGCCACGGGACCCTGATTCGACTGCCAAAAATGCTTCGTTTGAGCAGCGATCTTCTTTTCCTGTGGAGTGGCTACGAGTCACGAACCCGAGTATGACAAGACAAGCGCCAGGAACATCGGCATTATCAGAAGGGGCGGTTTCTTCGTGGCTGGAATTCGGGCGTACCGACAGTGGGCTCGGCGGCACCGGCATGAACGGAATGACAAGTTCACTTTTGTTCTACACTCAGGTGCTGCTGCTCTGTTCGGGAACAGCACGATCCGAGGAGGGACTTTTCACCGTGCCACGGGACCCTGATTCGACTGCCAAAAATGCTTCGTTTGAGCAGCGATCTTCTTTTCCTGTGGAGTGGCTACGAGTCACGAACCCGAGTATGACAAGACAAGCGCCAGGAACATCGGCATTATCAGAAGGGGCGGTTTCTTCGTGGCTGGAATTCGGGCGTACCGACAGTGGGCTCGGCGGCACCGGCATGAACGGAATGACAAGTTCACTTTTGTTCTACACTCAGGTGCTGCTGCTCTGTTCGGGAACAGCACGATCCGAGGAGGGACTTTTCACCGTGCCACGGGACCCTGATTCGACTGCCAAAAATGCTTCGTTTGAGCAGCGATCTTCTTTTCCTGTGGAGTGGCTACGAGTCACGAACCCGAGTATGACAAGACAAGCGCCAGGAACATCGGCATTATCAGAAGGGGCGGTTTCTTCGTGGCTGGAATTCGGGCGTACCGACAGTGGGCTCGGCGGCACCGGCATGAACGGAATGACAAGTTCACTTTTGTTCTACACTCAGGTGCTGCTGCTCTGTTCGGGAACAGCACGATCCGAGGAGGGACTTTTCACCGTGCCACGGGACCCTGATTCGACTGCCAAAAATGCTTCGTTTGAGCAGCGATCTTCTTTTCCTGTGGAGTGGCTACGAGTCACGAACCCGAGTATGACAAGACAAGCGCCAGGAACATCGGCATTATCAGAAGGGGCGGTTTCTTCGTGGCTGGAATTCGGGCGTACCGACAGTGGGCTCGGCGGCACCGGCATGAACGGAATGACAAGTTCACTTTTGTTCTACACTCAGGTGCTGCTGCTCTGTTCGGGAACAGCACGATCCGAGGAGGGACTTTTCACCGTGCCACGGGACCCTGATTCGACTGCCAAAAATGCTTCGTTTGAGCAGCGATCTTTTTTCCTGTGGAGTGGCTACGAGTCACGAACCCGAGTATGACAAGACAAGCGCCAGGAACATCGGCATTATCAGAAGGGGCGGTTTCTTCGTGGCTGGAATTCGGGCGTACCGACAGTGGGCTCGGCGGCACCGGCATGAACGGAATGACAAGTTCACTTTTGTTCTACACTCAGGTGCTGCTGCTCTGTTCGGGAACAGCACGATCCGAGGAGGGACTTTTCACCGTGCCACGGGACCCTGATTCGACTGCCAAAAATGCTTCGTTTGAGCAGCGATCTTCTTTTCCTGTGGAGTGGCTACGAGTCACGAACCCGAGTATGACAAGACAAGCGCCAGGAACATCGGCATTATCAGAAGGGGCGGTTTCTTCGTGGCTGGAATTCGGGCGTACCGACAGTGGGCTCGGCGGCACCGGCATGAACGGAATGACAAGTTCACTTTTGTTCTACACTCAGGTGCTGCTGCTCTGTTCGGGAACAGCACGATCCGAGGAGGGACTTTTCACCGTGCCACGGGACCCTGATTCGACTGCCAAAAATGCTTCGTTTGAGCAGCGATCTTCTTTTCCTGTGGAGTGGCTACGAGTCACGAACCCGAGTATGACAAGACAAGCGCCAGGAACATCGGCATTATCAGAAGGGGCGGTTTCTTCGTGGCTGGAATTCGGGCGTACCGACAGTGGGCTCGGCGGCACCGGCATGAACGGAATGACAAGTTCACTTTTGTCCTACGCTCAGGTGCTGCTGCTCTGTTCGGGAACAGCACGATCCGAGGAGGGACTTTTCACCGTGCCACGGGACCCTGATTCGACTGCCAAAATGCTTCGTTTGAGCAGCGATCTTCTTTTCCTGTGGAGTGGCTACGAGTCACGAACCCGAGTATGACAAGACAAGCGCCAGGAACATCGGCATTATCAGAAGGGGCGGTTTCTTCGTGGCTGGAATTCGGGCGTACCGACAGTGGGCTCGGCGGCACCGGCATGAACGGAATGACAAGTTCACTTTTGTTCTACACTCAGGTGCTGCTGCTCTGTTCGGGAACAGCACGATCCGAGGAGGGACTTTTCACCGTGCCACGGGACCCTGATTCGACTGCCAAAAATGCTTCGTTTGAGCAGCGATCTTCTTTTCCTGTGGAGTGGCTACGAGTCACGAACCCGAGTATGACAAGACAAGCGCCAGGAACATCGGCATTATCAGAAGGGGCGGTTTCTTCGTGGCTGGAATTCGGGCGTACCGACAGTGGGCTCGGCGGCACCGGCATGAACGGAATGACAAGTTCACTTTTGTTCTACACTCAGGTGCTGCTGCTCTGTTCGGGAACAGCACGATCCGAGGAGGGACTTTTCACCGTGCCACGGGACCCTGATTCGACTGCCAAAAATGCTTCGTTTGAGCAGCGATCTTCTTTTCCTGTGGAGTGGCTACGAGTCACGAACCCGAGTATGACAAGACAAGCGCCAGGAACATCGGCATTATCAGAAGGGGCGGTTTCTTCGTGGCTGGAATTCGGGCGTACCGACAGTGGGCTCGGCGGCACCGGCATGAACGGAATGACAAGTTCACTTTTGTTCTACACTCAGGTTGGTGATAATCGATTTTACAGCTGCATTCGTGATGATTGTCGCTGTTTGCTAGTGCTACCGAGCCCACACGCCCTGTGTTTAATTGTTTCTGAGTGTTGTGATACCATCGCACTGTTACTTTTGTGTTGTGGTGACATAGAAACAAACCCTGGCCCCGACACCGCGGCCAAGCTGCAGGCCATCCTTGACGGTCAAAATGAAATCAGGAAGGATATAGTGGAAATGAAGGAGAAATTGGCTAACGTAGAAAAAGCTGTGTCGGGGATGGCTGAGATCACAAAGAGGCTTGATGAGTCCGAAAAGGAAGTATCTGTAATGCGTGCTACTATGGACAGCATGTTAAGGAAGATTGACGACCTCGAAAATCGTAGTCGGCGTAATAATTTGGTAATTTGGGGGCTAGAAGAGGCTCCAAACGAAAACGAGCAAAAACTGAGGGGCGAAGTGATCGAACGGATATTTCGGGATAAACTGGGTGTTTCTGTAACGAGTGTCGAACGCATACATAGAATGGGAAAGTCTACAGAGGATAGGCCTAGGCCTGTCATCCTGAACCTTGGAAATTTTAACGAAAAGAGGGAAATATTACACAATGCTAAAAAGTTGAAAGGTACAAACGTTTTCATTAACGAAGACTATTCCAGCACTGTCAGACTGAAAAGGCAGAAACTTTGGCACAGCGCCTCTGAAGACAGGAAGAACGGAAAAAAGTCGCTTTGGTTTTTGATAAGTTGAAGGTAGACAGTGTTATCTATGCCTGGGACGAAGTTACAAGTCAGCGTTTCAGAGTGAGTGATCGGGCGTCCGGCCGTGTGACAGAGGCTCATGCTGCTGTACAGGAATGACAGGAGCGCATTGATAAGTTTCGGTTGTTGAATGTTAATGCCCGCAGTATTGTTAATAAGAGCACTGATTTCGAACACATTCTGATTGAGCAACAACCCGATGTCGTAGTGATGACCGAAACGTGGCTGCATCCCGCTATCCTCGACTCCGAAATTTGTCCGCCTGGATATAACGTGATAAGAAATGACCGTAGCAGTCGAGGGGGAGGTGTGGCCATCTTCATTGATAAAAGAATAAAGTACTCGGTGCTACAGAGTCCGCCTGACATAGAAACAGCGTGGTGTAAGGCGTATCTGGGATCCCAAGAATTTATTATTGGTGCTGTTTACCGTTCTCCAGGAGTAGGTGTGGATGCTGTTAATAAATTAGACGACTTCCTGCGCCACTTGCGCGTACAGCACAAAAATGTTGTAATTGCGGGAGATTTCAATATAGCGGGTGTAATGTGGGATGAAATGTTGCCTGGAACACGGGAACGTGAAGCCGCGACTGGGATCCTAGATTTATGCTTTTCCCATGGGCTAAAACAGGTTGTTCGAGAGTATACACGCATTCAAGGCAATAGTAAGTCAGTTCTCGATCTCATATTTTTAAGTGAAGGGGTTGCATCTCGACCGTACGATGTTGAACTCTTCCCCGGTTTTTCAGATCACCTGATAGTGAGCGTGGCCATGACCTTGACGCCGTTTAGAAAAACGCCCAGACCCGTTTCGTCCTACAGAGACTTCGGCATGGCTGATGACACGGCTATTCTAGACGAACTAGATTACCACTATGGACCGTTTGAGGAACTCAGTCGTGATGAGTCAGTAAGTGTTAATGACCTCTGGTTGAACTTTAAAACACTCGTTCATAAATGTATAAATATGTATGTACCCTTGAAAAGAAAACGTAAACGAATGCATAATCCTTGGGTGACGAGAGAAGCTATTCACTTAAAAAGGAAAATTGGGCGGCGCAGATTACGGTGTCGTCGTACACCTAGTTCGGCATTATCGGATGATATCTCGGCTTTAAGCACGAAGCTGAAATCTGTGCTAAAAGAATCTAAATGCAAGTTTTATAACGTGACAATGCAAAAGTTTATCCGTGAGTCACCGCAAAAGTTTTGGAGGCATTTGGCACCAGCTAGAAAGTCTGTTTCCGAGATCAAAACGGAGCAAGGAATTATAAATGACAAGCGAGAAATTGCAGTTCAATTCAATGAGTTCGTTGCAAGCGTCTTCACAAAAGACGATAAGCAGTTTGTAGAGTTTAGATCACCTGCTCAAATTCCACGGGCTGATGATGACCTGCAACTGTCAGTTGAGGGTATTTTGGCTTTGTTGCTTGACTTAAAAACTTCCAAATCAATGGGGCCGGACGAAATTCCAAATACTTTTCTAAAGCGATATGCAGAATGGACGGCAATGTATCTACACTTAATTTTTAAAAAGTCGATTTTGACTAGCACTGTACCCTCTGACTGGAAGCTCAGCAAGATAATTCCAATACTGAAAAGTGGAGATGCTAAGTCAGTATGCAATTATAGGCCCATCGCGCTAACGTCGACATCGTGCAAAGTTCTTGAGCATATTGTTTCTAAACATATCCGGCAATTTCTTTTATCGAATAATGTTCTCAGCCAGTACCAGCACGGCTTCCGTAAGGGGTTGTCAACGGTCACGCAACTAGTAGAAACCATTCATCACTTCTGTGAGGTATCGGATCGTAAGGGACAAACGGACATCATATTTTTAGACTTTAAGAAGGCATTCGACAAAGTTAATCATAGAAAACTCTTAATTAAATTGGTTTCCATCTTGGGAGATAATAAGATTGTTCGGTGGATTGAGGCCTTTCTAAATAATCGTCGACAGTTTGTAAGTATTGAAGGGGTTAGCTCGGACGAATGTGATGTGAACTCGGGTGTTCCACAGGGTTCTGTCCTGGGTCCCCTGCTGTTTTTGGTTTTTGTTAATGACCTTATCGAAGATTCACCCGTAAAAGCCAGATTATTTGCCGACGATTGTGTTATTTATACTGAAGTAAAGTCCGTTAATGATCAAATTATGCTAAACGAATATTTGTCTCAGATCAATGAATGGTGTGTTAAGTGGCAAATGTCGATAAACTTAGACAAGACAGTATGTATGACGATCACTCATAAACGACAGCCGTTAGAATATGTGTATATGCTGCACGGAAAAGCATTAAGCCGAGTGTCAGAGTTTAGATACCTTGGTCTTACAATAGCCTCAAACCTAAGTTGGACACCGCACGTTAGCAACATAATCGGAAAAGCTAATAAAAGACTAGGATATATCAGGCGCTCTCTTAAACTCGCTTCCTCGGAAACAAAACTCACAGCATACAAAATGCTAATAAGGCCTTTATTAGAATACGCATGTGAAGTCTGGGACCCGCATGTTAAATATCTCGTATCAAATCTGGAGCAAGTTCAACGGCGTGCGTTACGTTTTGTTTTTTCTAGCTATAGACGGCTGGACTCTGTGTCACCTCTTTATAAAAGGGCAAATCTACCCCTCCTTCAAGTGCGGAGGAAGCAGAAGCGGCTTAACCTTTTTTATAACATAATGAATAACCTGGTTCTAGTAAATAAGCAACAGTATATTAATGAAAGCATGTCGCGTATAACCCGCAACAAGCATGCTCGGTATGTGGAAGAGCGGAAGTTTTCCAAGGACTGTTTTAGGTATTCGTTCCTTTTGCAAACAGCGCGAGAATGGAACAAGCTACCGGCACATGTCGTGACCGCTGAAACTCGAGAAGAGTTTAGTTCCCTTGTTTCAGAGATTTCTGACAGCAGTACCTAGAGTTGTCGTTTCATCGTTGTGTTGAATACGTGTTATTAACCTGTGCATTTTGAACGCGTGTATTTTTCTTCTTTCTTTTTTTGTGTTGTGCAAATCCACTCCTATCTTGGTCCTGTGTAGGACCGATAGTATTTCAAATAAATAAATATAATGGCATTTCCAGTAAAAGTCTATTTTACTGGATTATGGGACTGTTTTCACTTCCAGTAAAGCCGTAGTTTACCGGAATGTCGCCGGATTTTTACTGGAATGTCACCGGTTGGTTTACAGGAATGTTACCGGCTTTTTACCCGAATGTCACCGGATTTCTACCGGAAGTTTATTTCCAGTAAAAATCTATTTTACTGGATTATGGGACTCTTTTCGCTTCCAGTAAAGCCACAATTTACCAGAAGATCACCATATAATAATATCTTTATTATCTTCGAAAAAATACATGTGTGCGTGCTGGCCCACGAAAGCAAAGATGCTTGTATGTGAGACCAGGCAGCCAATAAAATACCGTGACACAGTGAACACTAGAGAAACAAAACAAACAAACAACAATAACGTAGGAATGTGGGCAACGAATTACGCACTAAGTAATTATATAATCATTATTGCGCGAGCGTGAGGCACCATTCTCTTACATTCCGTTTTACCGCACGAAAGGATGATATGTTCAGCAAAGACTCTGGCAAACTGTTGAAGATTGGCCGGAATTCATAGTGTTTTTTCTTTCTTTTTTTCGGAAGTCAACGGAAGCCATTTAGGAGGAAGCCTGTGAACCGTGGTTGGTGCATGTTTACCAGATGCTGGACGATTCGGTAACAATAAAAGTGGTTAGTCCACAGAGACCTGAAGGTTCTATGTATCTATTTAACCGGGTCGATACCAGTGAAACAATTTGCACAGCTGTAGACAAAAGCAATCAGACCAAATAGGAACAACCGAGTTCTTTGTCGCAAAAGATATCTTTCAAGGTACTTACAATGCCGCTGGGTAAATTCCTAGACGTACGGTAATAAAACCGCGCAGGTGCACCACACGGACACACACACGTATGATCTCAGTAGCACGTTTAGCGAAAACCACGAACGCGCGAAACGAACATCCGCCGCCGTTGAGAAATCACGGGCACAGATCACGATGTCGTCCCTGATGTCGTCGCCGCGGGTGCAGCAGGTGTCAGTAGCACGCTTAGCGAAAACCACGAACGCGCGAAACGAACATCCGCCGCCGTTGAGAAATCCCGGGCACACTCACGATGTCGTCCCTGATGCCGCCGCCGCGGATGGACCATGGCGTCAGTAGCACGCTTAGCGAAAACCACGACCGCGCGGAACGAACATCCGCCGCCGTTGAGAAATCCCGGGCACACTCACGATGTCGTCCCTGATGCCGCCGCCGCGGGTGCACCATGGCGTCAGTAGCACGCTTAGCGAAAACCACGAACGCGCGAAACGAACATCCGCCGCCGTTGAGAAATCCTGGGCACACTCACGATGTCGTCCCTGATGCCGCCGCCGCGGATGGACCAGGCGTCAGTAGCACGCTTAGCGAAAACCACGAACGCGCGAAACGAACATCCGCCGCCGTTGAGAAATCCCGGGCACACTCACGATGTCGTCCCTGATGCCGCCGCCGCGGATGGACCATGGCGTCAGTAGCACGCTTAGCGAAAACCACGACCGCGCGGAACGAACATCCGCCGCCGTTGAGAAATCCCGGGCACACTCACGATGTCGTCTCTGATGCCGCCGCCGCGGATGCGACCATGGCGTCAGTAGCACGCTTAGCGAAAACCACGAACGCGCGAAACGAACATCCGCCGCCGTTGAGAAATCCCGGGCACACTCACGATGTCGTCCCTGATGCCGCCGCCGCGGGTGCACCATGGCGTCAGTAGCACGCTTAGCGAAAACCACGAACGCGCGAAACGAACATCCGCCGCCGTTGAGAAATCCCGGGCACACTCACGATGTCGTCCCTGATGCCGCCGCCGCGGGTGCACCATGGCGTCAGTAGCACGCTTAGCGAAAACCACGACCGCGCGGAACGAACATCCGCCGCCGTTGAGAAATCCCGGGCACACACACGATGTCGTCCCTGATGCCGCCGCCGCGGGTGCACCCGGCGTCAGTAGCACGCTTAGCGAAAACCACGAACGCGCGAAACGAACATCCGCCGACGTTGAGAAATCTTGGGCACAGTTTTTTTCGCTCGCTGGATGCTTCTGAAGCCGGACGGACAAAGAGGCGTAAGAAACAGGTCACTGAAAGATATTTTCTTTTCATCTGCACACCCAGCTGCTCTGGAAGATACAGGTCGCACACATGGAACGAGAATCCGAGACTGAGCGTTCGTTCCTGGCCGGCCGTTGCTCGTTGACGGACAAAGAAGCCGGTTTTCTTTAAAAAAAAATAAAAAAAGTCAGCAAAACGATTTTCTCGCATTTTCCCCACGACCCAATGCGAGGGAGAGAGGGTGCGTGGGGACTCGTCCTTGGTGCGAGGCACCAAGGACGCCCAGTCCCCGGCTCGCCTCGGCTTCCCCCTCCCCTCGTGTCGGCTTTGAGTGAAGTTCGGTAAACAGGGAAGCGAGTCACCCGTTTCGGGTAAGATTAAAACCGGGTCGTCTGGGAATCGAAAGTGGCTGGCGGTGACATTCCAGCGAAATCTGGAAACCCGATGCCGATGAAATTACAGCAAAATCTGTTTGCCGGCAAATAATCTCGCACAGACTGCAGGTAAACTGGTTTCGAATGAAAACGGGTGAAAGTGCCCACCTTTTTGGATCGTCAAAACAGTTCGCTGCACGCACTTCTTGAGGGTTGCAACGTCGTCCCGAGCTAAAACTCGCACTCACGAGAATGCCGCCCGAGTGGTCTCGTACCTGCTCTGCCCCGACTTTTGCCTGTCGCAAATAGCAAGTTGCCGGTGATCGCTGCTCACCTTTTTGGATCGTCAAAACAGTTCGCTGCACGCACTTCTTGCAGGATTGCAACGTCGTCTCGAGCTAAAACACGCACTCACGAGAATGCCACTGCATTGGCGGCCACCATTACAAACTCAGCTAGTCCCCCTGCTCGTCTTGGCTTCCTTGCCTTTAGCCGTTCCCCTTTCGTCGGCTACCAGTGAAGTTCGGTGTCTGGCAAACGAGAGTGGCTTCCGGTAGGATTCCAGCGACGGGTAATCGAAAATGGTTCTGGCAAAACTTTCAGCGAAAGTATCTTCCGGTAATATTTCCACCACAGACTGGTAAACGACGCTGGTTTCTGGTGAAAATGAGTGGAAATTAACCCGTTTCCACTGAATGTCACGGGAAGTTTTTGCCGGATTTTAACCGAGAGTGGCTCCGGTAAAACGTACACCGGAATCTGGTAACTGAAAGTGGCGGCCGGTAACATTTCCACCAAAAAACTGGTAAACTACGCTGGTTTCTGGTGAAAATGAGTGGAAATTAACCCGTTTCCACCGAATGTCACTGGAAGTTTTTGCCGGATTTTTCAATAGGGGCAGCTCAATATTGGATTTATAAACATGCAAAGGGTCAGAAATTGAATTATGTTAGAAGAGATTGCGGAACTATTAAATGAAGATTTTGTAGTGTGTGGATTGGGAGAGTTTTACAAGTGTTCGCGGTTCCTTCAAGACTTTCAGGTGCTTTTCCACTAATAAAGATAATAGTATCACCAGCACACATCATTAATTAGATCTGAGGAACAGGGTTTGCTCGCGATATTCTAAATATAAATTAGGAAAAGTGATAAGACCTGCATATAACCCCGTAAGACTCCATAACGCGCTTTAAGCTTATTTGATTAATGTTTATTAATTTTTACATATAGCAGACTATTGGCTATAGCTTTTAACCGCGGATACCATAATTTTAATTTGTGGTATCCGCGGTGTGCTACACCGCGGATACCATAACGTTCTCATTTTCTGAATAAAATATCATGCAGAACAGTGTAGAAGGTTTTTTTAAGGTCTAAAAGTAGGCCAAGGGTAGTTAACTTATTAGGAATATTTGTGACTAGTTTCTCGTTAATGTCCAGCAGAGCTTGATCTGTCGATTTTCCTTGATACGCCTATTGCGCAGATATCACTTGGTGCTTGGTAAAAAAAGCTTTCTCGACGTTTTTTTGTTTTATTTTAGCTTCAAATAATTTAGGAATCATTGCCAGGACTGAAATGAACCTATAACTTTCCAGACTTTTTGGCAACCACCCTTATGCATTGCAGTTACTTTAGCGAACTTGTAACTTGTTCGGAAAATACCGCTTTCTAGCGTGTCATTTGCTGTATATGATAATATGGGGCTAATACATCCCGTTGCCATCTTAATAGGGATGGCTTTAGAGCTTTTCATCCCCCTTCAAAACGTCTTTTTTATTTTATCAATGTGTGTTTGAACTTGGATACGCTGTTGTGGGAAACAGCATTGTAGAATCAATGATTTTCGGTGTTGTCTTTGCACCGTAATCTGCATAGTCTTTCGATACCATACATATATGCTTACGTTTATATTATGCTTTTTCATTCCGTTTACCATTTCACCTCCCATCACATCAGAGCCGTTGATAAACAATTATTTCTCTGAGCTATCCATGTTTTTAGAGTTTGCTGCGATTTCCCATGGATTTCTCTGGCCAGTGTAGACGGTCATAAGTTGTTTTGGTAATACTGGCGCTTAGATATTTTAAATCCGGGTTTATTTTATTCCTTTTATGAACGCATTGAGCAAGCTGGGTTGGTAGCTAACGCAAAAAAGCATGATACATGTTCTTTTACTTTATTTGGTTTACTAAGTCAGTGGTGACCCAAGGTGTTCTGATGTTCCTGATTTTTTTTTATATGACAGTACTGCAACGCGCGGGTCACGAGTGAGACCCGCGCGTTGTATTGTGGGACGCTCCATACGTAGACGCGCGGGTCTGGCTGGTGAACCAGCCAGACCCGCGCGCGTTGCATTGTGGGGAATGTTCCAATATGCAGCGCGCGGTCTACTGCTGAGCCGCGCATTGCATCGTGGGAAACAAAAGAGGAGGAGAAGGATGGAGGATGAGGGGGAGGGGGAGGGGGCACGGCCAAGGCTCACCCTCTCCCGCGCTCGGGAGAGGGTGATGTAGCGGCCGTGCTCAGCCTCACGAGAGCGGAATGAGCCCTCGTGCATGGAACGCGCGAGCACCGGTAGCTGTGACAGCGCTGTAAAGCGCGTCCTATGGTAAAGATATAAACAACCGTTTAGAGTACCGTTGGTTGAGACTAGCTGAGACGCCAGAAAGTCTGGTCGGTACCATTTTGAGTGTTTGTGCGTATGGCGCGTGCTTTGCTCGCCTTCCTAAGTGACACAAACGCACGTGCGCTGGGCTGCGGAGATCGTGCGCAGGGCTGTGAAAGTGTCAACAAATTTAGAATCGCCTCAAGAGTGGGCTGGCGTATCTAGAGTGTGCCGGCCACCTGACGAACGCGCATAACTCCGCACCGTTTGATGCTATTCGCATTAACGTAGATAATCATTCCCAAAGGATAGGTTCTGCTGATTTTTTTATGCTTCTTGTATTTAAATGTATAGATCTGAACTGTATTTCACCATTTCCATATCTTTTATTAAATGTCTGGCAATCGTAATAGTTACAATCATGCTTAGTGTCCTCCATCACAATGACCTTGCGTGTATCCCGTGAGAGTAGTCATCTTATTTAGTTTGTTATTTTTTCAACGTCGGCCAGGTTAGCAATCCTTAAAACATTTGCTTGCTCATCCTTTCTGGCAACATCCTTGCGAGAACTAGCAAGGATTTTAGTCGGCTACTTCCGTCAAATACTGCGCCATAATCGTGATCTTCGCGAGGAAATGATTGCTGCTAGCCACAGAACACTATCACGCAAAGAGCAAATGCTTGAATATGTTTTATTATAGATTTAAGTCAAGTATGTATATGAGAGAGAGAGAGAGAGAGAGGGAGACAGGAAGGGGGAGTGAGAGGAGCATATTGTGTCGTAGAACAATAAAGCAATCAAAGTTCCCAGTGGCCGATGGCTGCAGGATCCTTTCTTGGATCACTAGTCCACAATATGATAGCTCTCTGTACACAGTAGTTGCTCCTCACTTTTACTGCGTGAGTGATTGCAATGGTTATCAATGGCCTCATCTCAATAGAAATATATAAAATATTTGTGTTAGTTTCATGAAACTTGAACTCAGTCACTTCTCGTATAGGGCACTGCTATAAGTGTAGGCTTTAAAAAAGAACCCTAATTTGGGGAGTTGTGTCTCCTTTCTCAACCAAATAATGCAACATGTTTTAATAGAAATAAATGCCTAAATAAAGTATGACAGAGTACCCACATTAAAAAAAAAGAATCGAAGGTGGTGTGTTCTTTTTATTCGCATCAGAATTGGTCGTTGTTCGATTTTTTTCCCATGTTTTCCTAAATATATTACAACTATCGTATCACTTAAATACCTTATACATTTTTTAAATAATAGTCATATATGAGAAGAATACTATCTGAAAAGTATATGATTGTGATTCAATTATTTCATGAAATACAGGCCTCCAAAATTTGCCCTTTGTCGTTCGAGCAGGCATGTTTGGAAAATGTTAGAAAACAAATAATGATTTAATTAAAAATTATTACTATATATTACAAGCAAGCTGTACCCATACTTTGTTTCCAAAAAATATTAAAATTCTCCTATTTTTATCATTTTAGTTATTAAATTTCAAACGTGCCCCTCCGTCAGTGCGCGTTAATGCAACTGTCCACCTCTTCATGCCTTACGAATTTTCCTGTCCCCAAATATTTTTCTGGTCAAAACTAAGTGCGGATTCGTTTATATAAGACACTAGAAAATGGCATATAAAAACATCAATTGATCTAAAAATGTCGCTGAGCCATCCTTTGGTCGATCTTATCTGAAATCACCCGGTCATATAATATTTTCCCAGAAGTCCGACAACTACTCGTATAGTCTGTTTCATCATAAGTAAGAGCCGCACAATCAAAGATGTTGACCAAAAAAAGTTCAGCCATTTTACTTTCGTGAACAAGGGAAACCAGCGGAGTCGTACTATGGTAGAAATTAAGTGTTCATAAATGTAAGGATTAAGGTGTGATTGGGTAATTGGTTATATGAGAACCGTATTGTCCCCGGTTGTCTCTCTTATCCCACGTCAACCGCCGAAGGCTCATGAATGGGAGTCGAGGCGCCACTAGTCGTTCCTCCACCACGTTCAACCTCGGTAGCTGCTCCGGTAAGGATGGGTACTTAGAAGCCGTTGAAGGTCGCGAACCGGGGCACCGCGCCTTTGAGCAGGGAATCTCGGCACGTTCTGCACGCCGGTTCTTTGTAGACGTCCGCCGACTCGATACACTGCCGCAACGCGCACGCGCCCGTTTCCCGATTCTTCTCGTTCGACACGCCGCCGATCGTGGATAAGTCTTCGGAGAACCAGAGTGGGTCGCACACGGCGCACGTGACGACAAACGGGTTCTCCACGAACTCCTCCGGAACTTCGCCGTCGCACCCGGGAACTGTTCAGCCGGCGTGGAGTGCTGTCGTCGCCGGGCCTTCGCGCTTGCGCTTGGCCTCCGTAGCCCGCCTGCGCCGTTTCCATCGCTGGTTCTGTTCTCGGCGGCGGCTTTCCAGGCAAGCGATGTGCCTTCTTCTTCGCAAAGTGAGCTCTGAAGCGATGGACGCAGTGGAAGTCGAGGCGACAGCGGCTTCACGTCGGTTGCGGCACCCATTCGTGCTGCTGCGTACGTCGCCGCTCTTTCCGCACCCAGTCCTCTTTCCCCGAAAGGGCACGCTCACCGCCAATCCGGAGTCTAAAACCGAAACTGCTACCGAGGAAACAGCGCGCAAAAATCGTCCATGCGACGAAGAGAAACACACGTGACAGAGCGCTGCGCTTGTCACGTGTGTTTTTTTCTTCGTCCTCGTCTGCTTTATTGACGATATCTCGTTTTATTGAAGTGATAATGTGGCTGCTTATCTTGATTGAAAGATAAGCAGCCACATTATTTGCATTCCTGCGGCCTCCCGTCATGAGAAAAAAAAACACTTTCTAGAACGATAAATTTACAAAACCCTAGGTGGCACTTTTCTCGACGTCGCTTTGATTGTTTATTCTGATTACCTCAAAGGTGTCGTCCTTACGCGCAAGTATTTTTCCAACCTTCGCCCAGACATGCCCTTCCGTTTCTTCTTAACTTGTCATGTGTAAATTCAAGCAAACAGGTTTGCTTCGGCCACTGTAATCGAAAGCCGCGGTCGGTAGTTTATGCTTCCTTGCATTTGCCAGGATTTCATTTCTCTGTGTAGGCTAAACGAAATGTAAAGTAATGTTGAGCTGGCCTTCTTTGAACGTTGGGACACGGTGACAGAGGTCAATGTCGGAGTCTGCGACGGTTTCATCCAGGACGCCTGCAACTCTTTTAACTATATCTTGCGCATCTCCTCCTGTGGGCACTTCATTACCAGTTCCTCTTATTGTTTTTTCTTAGCGTGGCTTTCAAGATGTCAAGCACCTGGTTCCGGTTAGTTAACTGCGGTAAATCCTTTTTCAGTTGTTTCACATAATTCAAAATTTCCTTAACATTGTAGTAAGTGTCACCTGTAAATTTAACGCCTCTTTGACACCCTGTATTTCTGTTCGGATCTCACGGCGGAGATCATTTATCGCCTTAGCAGAGGACCTTGGTATCTATGCTCGTGTTGGAAATCAATATTTCGCAAACAGAGGAACACTCAGGCCGGCTGCAGTGCACTCGAAGCTATTTAAAGAAACTGACTAATATCGCCAGCCTACTGTGGAAAAGCAGAAAGATTTAGCGTGGTACTTTCAGCGTGCACTGCTGCCGAACTGTGATGTCGTCCGTCCAACGCTGGCTTATGTAGGCAGGTCTTGTCCCCCTTGGCGCTGCTCCCAGTTTCCTGCTCCTCTTGATCACGTGCTGTTGTAGTAAGTGCTGCGCTGATGTGCTGCGGCAGCGGGCGTGGCGAAGGCAACTTGACCACAGGGCTCGTTATCAACTGCGGTGGAAAGGCAGGTAAATTTAGCGTGGTGCTTTCGTCGTGCACTGCTGCCGAACTGTGATGTTGTCCATCCGACGCTGGCTTATGGAGGCAGGTCTTGTCCCCTTGGCGCTGCTCCCGATTTCCTGCTCCTCTTGATCACGTGCTGTTGTAGTAAGTGCTGCGCTGATGTGCTGCGGCAGCGGGCGTGGCGAAGGAAACTTGACCACAGGGCTCGTTATCAACTGCGGTGGAAAGGCAGGTAAATGTTAGCGTGGTGCTTTCGGCGTGCACTGCTGCCGAAACTGTCAAAGTGCCGAGCTGTCAAACTGCCGTGATATGCGCTGTGCATGCGTACTGTGTGCTGTGCATCAAATTAAAATTTGATGAGGATAACTTTTTCTTGCAGCAGAAGCTTCTTTCACAGACTTCATACCATTTATCCCGCATTGCTCATCATTTTAATGTTGCCATTCCATATTGCAGCACAAACATCTTTCTGGATTTATTCCTACCCAAGACCAGCTAAGGGGAAACCGCCTTCCCCAATCGATCACCTCCATTCAAAACGTCTCATTCTTCGAGACCGCCATAACTGAACACTTTTCTAATCTTGCACTGCATTAATTGATTATTTTTTTAAATTGTATTTTTTTGTTTATGCATTTCTTAAACACCTTATACTAGATGTCTGCATGTGCACGGGTCAGCCCGCGGAAATGGGTAGCGGGACGACGGCGGGCCCGGGCCCAAGAGACAGCGGGCCGGGCTGAGCCGAGCCCTAAATATCGGCCTGTGCGGACCTCTACTTTGTACCACCCCCTCTTTAACACCCCGTTGGCCCTGAGGGCATTGAAATAAATAAATCAATATATTGTAGCAATTTGGTCGTAGCGTGTAAATGCGGCAGAACCCGTGTTGTTGATATTGAGGCATCGAGACGCAGGGTAAAATTGGCGCATATGAAGAGGGCCTCATGTGTGGTGTTCTGTGTTTTGGAATATATTTTTCTTGTAATATTTAGGGGTGCTTTATTGGGGTTTTCTTTTTCCTATATACCATTTAGCATTTCTCTGTGTCGGAGAACAAACTTGTGTCGATCGGGGATTATGTCGAAAGAAGCACGCCCGTGGGATTCCCCACCCTCCTGGGAAAACGCGTGCGACCCGAAAATGAGGAAAACATCCCAGTGCCCCACGGGAAGCCCAGTGCGTTCAGGAGCAACACGAAGCTGTTGACAAAGACTTCTTTCCTTGGAGCTTTCCTATTGAAAGACAGCTCAAAATTACCATATTTGTGCACTATCAGTCGGGCATTACGCCAACCTCTTTCCCCATACATGGCGACCCATACCTGAGGTGACGGGCAGAGTGCTGATGTGGGAAGTGACGCCGCACTACTGCCGCGTCTCGCCGCGCAATCGACGGAGAAATAAGAAACCTTCCAAAATACATATGCGGATGGCATTTTTTTTTTTGGATCTCATGGTTTCACTGCAAATCTTGGAATTATCATAGCGTTTTACCGGGACAATAGTAGTGGCGAAATGGCGTGGCCCGCGCCGCCTGCTTCTGTAATCTATCTCACGAAACATCTGCAGTCCAGACCAAGGCTCGGGCACGAGCGCACGACTCTGGAAAGTGCCCGCTATGCACGAGTTCTCGTAGAAACGGAAGCATTCTGTTGAGGTAGGCTCACGCACCTGCGCCTTTAGTGCAGACGTTTGTGAGATGGGGTATATACTGCTTTCGAAAGGCTGCCCTATGTTTGAAACTGCGGACAATGGCGGACGAGAGCGCGAGCTTGTGGCGTTTGATCGAACCTCGTCTGCACAAGCTCTCATGCAGCCAAAGGACGAGTCGAAGCTACCTGCTCGTGCTGTTTTCACGTTCCTAGGTGTCGGTTCTTACACCATAGTGAGTCGGTCAGTTCTTGTGTCAATCGGCACGTAACTTTCGAAAGTGGTCTTTACTGCGGGTTCTGTCAAATCCTCGATACATGAAGTTCCTTATTACAGTACTAATGGCTGGTTAAAGCTGCTTCACACATTTCTGTCATTAAGGCTGTGTTCCAAATCTTACCCAAATGAATCCGAGTTACTCCGGCGGGTCGCGTCACGTGACAACACAGATTGAAAAGCGCTGAACGCGGGTAAGTTTTGGAACGCCAAGTTACCAAACCCTTAACCTAGAGTAAGATCCAGTAAATTTGGGAACACGGCCTAAGTCATCAACAACCAAAAATAAGAGCAACAATGAAGAAACTGGAACAACTAGGCTCCCGATTCCTTTGAAGGCTACCTCTTGGATTGCTTCTCACGCTGTGTGTGGCAAACAGTTTTCCCGGTGGCTATGTTCTTGGTGTCGTTACAGTCATTCTCAACGCAACCAACGCAACTTTATGAACCAGGCTCGCTAATATAAATAATTTCTGAGTACCTAACGCCCTCCACCACATCCCAGGAAAACAACATCATAAGAACTGGACGCGGAGAGCGCCATGCATTCGGAGCGGAGATGGTGAGGAAGCCCCAAATGTTGCGCAGACGCTCGATAGTTTGCACGGCCGCCTTGAGATTGTGCTAATAACGAATAAAGTCGATTTGGGCGGTTTCGGTTCCCCAAATTTTGATAAAACCAGCATGCGACCTATCGTCGAGGCGGTGTGCATCGGTTCATGTTTTGTACGCATCATCTGTTACAAACGATGTACCAGAAAAGAGGATGAGAGAGATGAACAAGCACGCCGCACGCTGAAAAGCAATTTACAGTGTGTGTCGTGGCCGAAAACGTGGAGAAAGGCGTTTCGAAACAATTTGTAACGGAAAAGATTTTCTCACAAGACTTGCAATGCACGAGGTGTAAATTCCAAGGGCATAGTGATACTTGGTTCAGATGAGATGGATCGACGTCCAAGCAGTACTTCGGGATACACCGACACCTTGAAATAGGTGGCACTTGGCCCAACTATCAGACTGGACAGTTTGCAATTCTCGTCGAAAGCCAGATGTTTACACGGAGAAGGTGTGTTGGACGTAGCATTACAGAAGCAAATGATGTGCGTGCAACCGTACATATGAAGAAATAGTTTCTCCACGATCTCGTGGTTTCGTGCGAGAGCTAGTACATTGGCAACTTGTATTTATGCAGCTTCTCCATGCAGAGTAATCAGAATCCTCGCTTTGTAACTTCGGTACTTCGTTTTGATGGGAGAGATTAAAAAAAATGTCAGCCTTTCCACTCTGGTGAAGAAGGAAGACCAGCGAAGCTCTACTAAGGTGGGAATGAAGTATTTATAAATGGAAGGATTAATGTGTTTTTGGGCAATTGGTTATTTGAACGATTAAAGAATTAGACTTATATATAACGATCCGGGTTCGCTATTTATTTCGTAACCACATTGACCATGGCTTGGTGATTGCTGTGGTACACCGCCATAGGGTGTACGCTGACGGCAGGCACGTTCTTCGTGAAGACGAGGTCAATACACGTCCGATGCCTGGCCGCTGGCACCGCAGGTTCGTTCACACACGCAAGCCCGAACCACTCGAGCATAAACGAAGTGAACCACCTTCCTTCCTGGCATGCAATGTCAACGTTAAAATCGCCCGTCACTACGGCAGACGTGTCGTCGCCGAGCATGACCCAGCCGAAGACGTTCATCATGAATGCTTCAGTGTCTCTCTTGGGCGTCGCGGGGGGACGTTCACGACGGCGACCACGGGATCATCGTGCACCTTGACCGAAAGGCTCGAAAGGTTGCCGCCATCTATGAGCGATGGCGGCCACCGGATTGGTTGTCTGGTTGCCGCTGTCGCTCATAGATGGTGGTAGCTGTTCAGAGTTTTGTGTCGCCATTTGTTTGGTACTGGACACGAAACTGGGGAAACTAGCTCTTAACAGCTCCGCTGTAAAATGGGGAACAATAATAACGTCAACCAAAAACGGTGGTCGTGTTGCTTCGTCGCATATTCTGCCTTTATTTAATCGAAGCCCACAATACCCTGGAAGATACGTTTGGCACTGCTGGTTTTCGCGACACTTGAATACCCATACTTCCCTTGGCCAGGTTTCCCTCGTTAGACATTGTGCCCGGAATCAAAAAATTGACCGCATCTCCACGTGGTGAATGATGTTGATTGGGGCGAAGCTCTGGTGGTGCTTGTCTGCGTAGACGCTGAGCCGCAGCATGCCGAGCCTTTCGTTCGTTTTCATCCATGTCAGAAAGGAAATATCGGTATGGAACGTGGTTATATAGCATTTGAGCATTTGACCCAGTGCCCTCTCGTCTATAAACGTTGAGTCAATGCATGCAAAGTTTCACGCGATTATATGCGCATTTGACCGCAGCGCCCTCTCCTGTATAGACGTTGAGCGGCTACATGCAACGTTTCATCCATGACATCCACTGCTCTTGAGTTACTACCAGATCTCAGAGTCCCCTACTCGTCCCGCAGTCGTGGCCGAGTGGTTAAGGCGATGGACTGAGAAATCCATTGGGGTCTCCCCGCACAGGTTCGAATCCTGTCGACTGCGCAAACATTTTTTCTTCCATCACTTTCATAATTGTTTCATCTTTTTTCTTTTTCTTTTGTCCTACACGAGCACGTGAGCACGTCAGCTCACGAGCAGGAGCACGAGTACCGGACGCCGGACGAACATACGACATGGCTAGCCCCTAAGGAGCTTCGCCCCTAAAAGACACGATTGGGAGCTTAACAATTCAACACCGGTGACTTCGTGTACCATAAATATTGCCAAGCAGACAAAAAACCCGAGTTTACACCCAGACAGGTTTGTGTAGTGGAAAGTGTTCGACGTAGCAACAGCATGTCATAGCGCCACCGTTTTAACAGCACGAATGGAACGTTCCGGTAAACAGTTTGAAAGACGAGTTTCCCAGAAGTAGCCGCTTCTTATATCGGGGTAAAATAGGAAGAGAAAAAAAAGTTCCAACATATTGTGTTGCTCTAACCGAGGAACATCATTGACGGAGTGCCGCCTTAACACATGGCGACGAAAATACGGCCTCCTCGTCGCTCGTGAGGCGGTCGAAAAGAATTCAAGGTTGAAATTTCCTTCCTGGATGAGGCCGTAACGAAGCCGAGATCCCTCCGACGCGACATTGCCGCAAACCTGAGGCGATCCAAACCACGACCAACTCTATACTTACAACCACTGAATCTGAGGGCTCTCTATGGAAGAGCCTGCTCCCGGCTGAGGGCCGAGTTTTAGCGCCGCCTAGTGAGAGGCGTTCTCACTAGGCGGCACAAAAACTCGGTCCTCCTACCTCGTCGGGTTCTTCTGTTATCCGTGGGTGCGTGCCAGCTGATCGCACATTCTAGTTTCAAGAGCGTTCACGCTGTAAAATGTTTTTCTCTATGTAATGGATACTGAAGGAGTCCAATTCGTTAATTCGTTCGCTTTTTTTTTTAGTTTGCGCAGTCGACATCAGATGGTATTGGCTGCGACCGCGCGCCGCCAACACCATAGAGGCCAAAACAACCTGGTGCAGAGCAGAAAAGGCGAAAAAATATACAGGGTTCCAGGCCCCGCCACGAGGCGCCGCTGAAACTCGGCCTCCGGGAGGTGCATGCTTGAGTGTTTCCAGATGGAGTGGTCGTAAGCATAGAGTTGGTCGTGATCCAAACACGATGAATCTTGGGTAGAAATGAGCACTGGGAACTCACCTGCCCACCATGCAGTGCGAAACAAAAATGGCGACCGCGAGTTGCTGGCACAGGCTGACTATAAAAAGAAATACACCAGAATCGCAATACACCGAACCGCGAACAATACATAAAAAGACAAAAGAGAAACGTGTGATTCGGTGTATTGTGATTCTGGTGTATTGTTTGTAGTTCGGTGATCAACCGTTGTGGTGGTGGCGACGTTCGGGGGAGGTGTAGATAAGGCGTAGAGGCAATAAAGTTTTTAGCTGAGTTTGAGACGTTGTCTGTCCCTTTTTCTTCCTATTTCAAGAGTTTCCGTTTCTCAAACCACACTCTCAGGTTTCAATCATCATGTAAAACAGATTGCACTATTACCAAAGGCCTGGTAGCGCGTCTTCTACCCGGACGTAGACTGAACTCTTAAAATGCTGCTTTGGTGCCCTTTGTGAAAATCCTTAGGCACCGAAGTTCGTAAAAATGACAAGTCCGCAACTTCACCTCTAAACAATTTCATTTCATTTCATTTCATTTATTATGTCTCTCAGGACCCGAAGGCATTACAGAGAGGAGTGGGGCACAGTAAATGGCACAAAGCAAATAATAATGAAAAGGCAAAAAATACACAAAATAACTACTTAACATCATTTAACAGGTTACTAATGGCACAGTACATGGAATAAAACAAACATCAATGAAAAGGCAAAAAATACACAAAATTGCTACTAAACATCATGTACCTGGTTAGTAATTGCAATCTTAAATTTATCTGAGGCAGTGATTGTGACAATGGCGGCGGGAAGGCGGTTCCAGTCAATCGAGGTTTGAGGCAAAAAAGAGGCATTAAAGGTAGATGTGCTGCAATGAGGGATCCCAACTTTTAATTGATGATCGCTGCGTGATGATATGTAAAATGGTTCAGAAAATAGTGCTTGGCGGAGGGTAGAGTTAGAGTGATAAGTCTTATGGAACAAGCATAGACGGGATATCTTTCGACGAGGAGAAAGAGTGGGCAAGGATAGAGATGCTTTCATTAAAGTGGTGCTAGCTGTGCGGTGATAGTTAGAAAGCATAAAACGGGCGGCGCGGTTTTGAATGGATTCTACGGCAGATGCAAGGGTGATACCAGAGTTCCAGATTGAGGCGGCATATTCAAGTATCAGGGCGAATTAAGGTTTTAAAAATTAGAAGCTTTAATGAAAGAGAAAATGAATGAAAATTAACAGGCAAGAAAAAAGTTTCTTTTGATGTATCTTAATAATTGATTAGCGTTTTTCGTGACATAGTCGACATGAATATTCCAGGACAGATCATTTGAAATGTGAACACCAAGATATTTATAGGAGGACACAGGAAGGAGGGTAGAGTTATTGATGGAGTAGGAAGGGCAAATGTTAATTGGACGAGAGACACATGGATTTACATTTAGAGATATTAAGTTCCATGAGCCAGTCGTTGCACCATTGGGTTACATAGTTAATATCGGTCTGAAGACTACCTTCCAGTCGTCGCACACTCCCAGGAAGGACAACACAATAAAAAAAGAGTGAACGCTGTTTTTGATTGTGTTGCTATTCTATACAAAGAAAAATAGACGGGTGGGATATTGGTAAGAACATTAAATATTGGAGATTATGGTTTGAAACTCAGTCTTCTGAGTGTTGTGCTTCTGCATTATGCCCTTTAACTGTATGATCATATCTCCCGGACTTCACAATAGAGCTGTCTTTGGGTGTTTTGTACTTTTCAAAACCTACGAAGGAAAGGTCAGTGTCGTACAAATATTCATGGTTCCGAAGTTTTTTTGTTTTTTATTATTTACAAGTGACATAATGTACACAAAAAGTGGCGCATCTGAGGGTTGCAAAAGAGAATGTAACGTGTTTTGTATGTGTGTACAAAATTGTCAATAAAAGGCTTAAAATCATTGTTTTCGGTCTTGGCTATTTTGGCTATATTTTTTTTACGAATTTGGCTATATTCGGGCTATACCTCCCAGCCGTTTGACGGTTTTTTGATGGGACCATCTGGCAACACTGCGTTCACGCCGTAACATTCTGTTAAAGTTGGTGAGACGTATTGTGTGTTATCCAGGGATTCAACCTGTAACCAAAAACCAAACTAAGAACAGCTTAGGAGCAAAATTTCTTCGCTAACCATAACCGGAACGTAACCGATATTTCAATTCCTCATAAACCAATCGGAATCGATATATTAAATCGGTTTGCAAGAAGTTTTATAAAAAAAGAAATTGAAACATCGAGGTTGATTTTTGAACTGCCATGGGCATTTGCAGGCGCTGTTGCGTTTCGGAGGTGACGATCTCAGGGGCGGAACCAGGTGTCGGGGCTGTGGCTCGCTGATCGCATAGCCCCGAGGAAACAGACCTGGAGTGGGATTACTGAAGTAGAGCTTTTATGTACAGTGAAAATACAGGTAGCGTGGTCGACTGCTTAATCGGTGTCTTTGGGCACCCGGAGCCCATGTTATATAGCACTCTAGGGCGGGAAGGCCCTCTGAGAGAGAGGAACCTTCCCCGGAGTTCGAGTGTTCAGGTGGTGTTCGAAGTGCGGGGCGGCCGATGCAATTTCCCGGTGTTCTTTCAGCGAGGGGCACATGTTCGCAACCGGTCGACGTTCTTGCCGCGTTCCGGTGTCTGATGCAAGATGTCGACGCTCTTGCCGCTCGAACTGAACCACAACACCGACAAACCCAAACACACACGCAAGCCGGTGTTTCTCCTTGAGAGGGCTGGCGGTTCCAGATCGTCACGTGGCTTCCGGAAGACGTTCTTTTTGTGTTTAGAGCCCTCAGCGAAGGCCACCACCGGCCCGATGTCTCAAGAGCTGGTCTCCAGGATCTAAGCGTGACTCTGTCTAGGGTCGTTGGCCCGCCCCGGAGCCCAACACGACAAGAGGCTTTGCTGCAGTTGGCGACAGGTGAATGCCAACTGCAGGACAGAGCCAAGGAAGGCCGTCGTAACAGCGCGCACGATGACAGCCAGTGATGCGTTTCGTTAAAAATTCAAGTGAAGGGTGAATTTTAACTGCCAGATTAACCAGACATTCAGGTTTGGTGGAAGTGCAAGTCACACATTAGGTCGTATGGAGTCGATTCTATGCCAAGCTGGTTTTGTCTACAGTATTCTTTCGGGCAGTGGTTCTCAACCACCAATGTTTCGCGGACCCCTTTAGGATTGGCGGAGTTTATGGAGGACCCCGTACCTGGTGAGCGGAAGGGAAAGGTAATGGGTAAATACAATATTGATTTAATAAAAGGATATAACTAAGGGCTAGTAGACCTTTGTTACTGACACACACATGAGAAAACTCGCCCAAAAACTGAAACAGTTTTCCTCGACCTGAGAAAAGACAACTTTTATTGCCGGGTTTTGACTGATGAGGCAGGGCTTCGCGGACCCCCGTTTGAGAACCACTGCTTTAGGGTATAAACTTGGAGTTAGAATTCTGAGATGTTCGACCAACTTTGTCCTCACAACTGTCAAGAGTCTTGACGTGAAAAATTAAGGATCGTTAAAGTTGTTGCAGGCCTGATGAAGAATTAAATCTGGCACTCAATCTCACCCTTAAAAAAATGAAAAGAAAAAGCTATGGGAAAAAGTAATAAAAATAATCAGAACTAAGCTTTAACGTATTTTCGTCATTACTAATAAAGACAATGATTGAGCTTTCTTATTTGTTGAAGAACGTCGTGGGTGTACTATTTACACATTTAAACAAATATTATTATAATGACTTTCATATAATTTTTAACAGCGTTGAACCGCCAATCCAATTCACACGTTAAGTAGGACAGAACAGCGTACTGCCTTTCCTAAATGTTAACGTATGCCAAAACAGCGCTGGACACATAGAAAGAACTGTGTATTGCACGGGTGAAGGACGGAAAGGTCCCAGACAAAATGGTCCCGGACAAAATGGTCCCGGACAAAATGGTCCTTAATGGGGCACTCAAGCAGTTTTTGGAGAAGCTACTTTTTGGTGCGATGGCGTTAAGGAAGTGTCAGTGAATGAGTATCTTCAGTTTTAGAAGGCAGAACCGCCTATTAATCACGCAGGAATAAAATACGTGCGGACTCTTTTCTGTACTTGCGAGGACCAATGAAATTATCGTATGTTTGAAAATTTTGGTGGCCTTTGTAAAGTTTCGCTAAAGAAACAATTTTCAGTTCATTTAAATATGTTGTGCATGATAATTTCACAAGACGTAAAATATTCCTAGTTTAGAATACGCGGTACTGCAATTATCGTTTCACAAACAAGGGACTACGTTTTTTCCTTGCCTTCCTCCGCGGGGTGTGAATTTCCCGTTCCCCCGGGATGCGCGGAAGCGTACGTATCTGCGCGCGTTGCAGACCGGTCGTGCCGGTCGCGGGCCGGCCAGGCCGGCTCCTTCCATCCGCAAACATGGCGTCGGTGGTGATCGTCGACGTGGACGGCGTGGTGAAAGCTCATCGTTCCGCGTAAAAGCGCTATCCTTGACTGTGAATTTTCGTCGTGTGTCGCTATGATAACCCAGCACGTACTAGAAGGGAAGATCCACCTACTCGTGCGGCGATGTCGTGGCGGCACTCTCAAGACAGCAGAAACGCCCGTGCCGTCGTGTTTGTTTACTTCGACTACAGTGGTGCTTTCTAAGCATTTGTGTCCTCGAACATCGCCCGGATTTCTTATTTGGCGCATTTCATGCGTGTGCTCAAGTTCAAGGTATTACTGGCGCGTACCGTATAAAGGATGCGAATTTTCACGCGTTTTCATCGCCGGAGAAAAGTGATTAGTGTTAGCAATCCTGAACGCTCGCAACGTCTATCTGATCACGAAATCACATTTCTACGTTGCTGTATCGCTGCTAAGCTTACATTGTCTTTTATAATCGTAGAAAAGACGTGTGGCGATATTTGTACTATTGCAATGTCGTGTATTAGAGTCGTGATCGTCCAAGACAGCGTACTGCATCTTTTTATTTTCTTTTTTTCATCCACTGTACCCTGCAAGCCTATCAAGAAAAAATAATAATAAAGCTTTAGGCTATAGAAAACTGTCTGTCTATATCCTGTTACGGCATTGAGTAGCAGTGCGTCCCCTTTTTAGAGGGGCCACTGAAACAGCTGACGGCGGTGTATAGAAGCGGTCGCCGTGCTGACGACCCGCTGCGCTTGTTGTAGTGGTTGCAGGTGTGTGTACGCGCGGCGCAGAACGGTCGTTCCGGTCGCTCCGGTTGCAACGGACGCAGTCGTAGGTACGCGCTCGTTGCGCATGTCTGAACCAGCCTTCCCCCGTCCTCCCGAAGCGAAAGTCAACGTGGCGACATCGTTTGACATCACGTACCAGAGGTAACGCTGCGATGTCAAACGTTGGTTTGGTTACGACTTGCCCCAACCGCATATCGAAGAACGCCCGAAAAGGTCTGCGTTTCGTCGTCCTCGGAACCCGAACATGACTCCGAAGCGCTGCTATCGTCCACATCGCACGTCGGAGTGGCGTCATAGGAAATCATCCCCAGGTCGGCTGTCCGCCGAAGAATTTCAACCTCTAACGGCGTCAGGTCCTCGATCGTAGAGAACTCCGCCATGATCGAAGCTCGAATGACGAAGAGGTTCGGCCGATGCGGATACCTCGGGATCACTGCGCGACGGAGCGTCGTCCAACGCCATTGGCCCGAGATCCTTTTGATGAGCGTGCGAGGACCAATGAGAGTGGTTTCGTTTTCGGATGGATCCGAGGTTTGGCGGCCTTCAATTACTTTTTGATTAAAGAAATAATCACCGCATGACTATACTTTTTGGTTTTTAGGGATACTTAGGGCGTCTAAATTCAGCTGTCATCATCAAAACACGAACTCAAAAACCACTTGAGGGCCCCTTTAAAGAAATGATTCCGGCCTAACTGGTCCGGGACAGAATGGTCCCAAGCGCAAACCCGGACAGAAGGGTCCTAAGCGATTTGATGACACTTTGGGCGCACTTTAAAGTTTTAGTGAACCTGCTATACTCTGAAGCGTTATTCAACACACCCGTGTTTGTATTAAAGTATTTAATGTGTTTGTGATATATCTGAGAAAACAATTAAAGACGCCCAAAAGGTAACTTCAGTTTTATTATCGCTCACTGGGCTTCATGTCTTCTATTCGAATAGGTCAGAGCACTGTACAAAGCTGCAGCTTGGAAGTCACTCCAGAAATACACACGCGCACAGTAAAAACGCAAGGTCGCGATTGATTGGACTAGCTGGTAATAACATGTACAAAAAAATAAAACGCCATTAGTACGTGTTGTTTTCAGTACTGTATGATACGTCCTATCAGCTCGTACCGTCGGCTGCACAGTGACTTTAGTAGAACGTAGTATAGGTGCAAACAACAAATTTAAGAAAATCCGAACATTTTTTATAGTTTTCAATTAGCGCAATGGCGCTGCAAGAAAACGTATGCAGATGAGGTTTCAGACATTGTCATGGACATACTACATATCTCTTATTGCGTGCATGCGGTCAAGTATCGCTACTGCTTGATCCACTTCAAAGACCCAGGCTTGCAGTAGTACTGCAGTGGCAAAAATTTCTCATCTACAGCTTAAACCAGTGCGGCCGCACATCAAAGGCAGACCGACCTTATGGGTGCACGATCGCCGCGTGCAAAAAGAATTCCTGTCGCGAAAGCCCGGCGTCATAAGCCCAACGTTTCGAAAACCCCGTGTTGATTTACCTCGCCCCGTATTCACCCCGTGCCAAAATCCCTGTCCTATTCCGCGCTTACACCAGCATTGAGATTGACCTGCAGGTGGCGCTACAGTAGCGCTATCATCATCATCAAAGCGGGGGTGCGTTGGCGAGGCTCTGCAGATTCTTGCGCTTGTTTTTCCGCACTGTATTGGTTGTATCAATGGGAAAACAATTTTAGCGGAAAATGGAGCGGCACTGTTCGGTGTTTTACTGAAAATCGAATCGTGTTACCAGCGTATGGCCGAAATATAAATAATCGCTCGTGTGGATGCGACGTCTGCTCTAAAGTCACTATCCAGGGACAGCTTCGTCGTCTTATAGGCAGACGTTGGGAAGCGTGGATCACCACGGCCGATGCATGTCTCCGGGTAAACTGCATTATCTGTGTTAATTATACGTTTCTTTCAAAATAGATATATCAATTCACCAGCGCGGGAATAAACAAAACTATGAATTCCAACCCGGTTAACATAATACTGGTGCAGTGGGCTATAAAATAGCCGGGTCTATGCATTTTTTGTTTGTTTTGTTGTCACTTTTAGCTTTTGCAATAATATAATGATTAAGCACGAGGACTAGTTAGTGCTGTATTGGAGATTACCGTGCTATTGAGTTCCGCTGCAGCCAATATTGCTGTGCCATGGTGTGGGTAAGTTTTACGGCAGTCGGAACAATTCTACTACGTCACGATGAGGAGAGAGTGCCTCTTCTAGTTACGATCCGGAAACGGTTTGTTTGACAGGACAACTGAAGCAAGTGAAACAAACTATTCTAATATATCTGCCGCTAGTGGAACAAACGAGTGTACCCGACAACACAGTAGCGTGCATGTTAGTAGATGCTTTTTTCGGTAGTGTGGGTTCACCCGCCTCAATTTTCTTGGTGAGGGCGGATGCCAAGAGGCTACTACCGTATTTTCCGGACTGTAGTCCGCACTCGGTGTATAGTCCGGACCTGGTGCTTAGTCGACAAGAAAATCTTTTCATGCATGGCTCACCCTGACAAATGTCTGCTTTTTTAACTCAAAAAAAACAACCTATAATATACATAAATTATCATTAACATACTCTTTCGTTCACAAAATCCATCTGGTCTCGTCATAATTAACAATATTGAAAAACAAAAATCCTGTATAGTTCGCAGGCGTAGATAGTCCGCACAGCCTAAAATGTATAATTTTAAACATGTATAGTCCGCGGACTATAGCCAGGAAAATACGGTATGAAAACTTTATGGCTAAATATTCTTCAATTCAAACGAAGTAGACTCTGCAACTCCAGCAAACGACCCGCACCACGACACCGACAGCATCGGCCGTAGCGACACTCTTTCACTGGTGAGGTCTAGCGACCCTCACGAGACTTTCCGATCACCCTCCGTTCTCACCTAACGCATATTGGGACTGGGCAGTTCATCGATTAACCTTCGGATTATTCCAGTGATTGTTTAATCGCGATATTTCTTTTTGCCGCTTAATCGAAATCTTGTGCTGAAGAAAGTAAGGAAAAAGTAAAACAATGCCTGCTTTAATATTTCTGATGTATTTCTTTCTTTTAGGACACAGGCTTGCACGGTAAACCACTTTAACGAGCTCGTGATTGTCATCGAGAGTGATTATAGTGTTTAAGTAGTAAGTTAAAATTTACTTTACTTCAAAAGGCTTACAGTGTTCATATTTCTGTACGTATCACAACGTGAAGCCTAAAATAGGCATGCAATATGCCATTTATGACATAGTAAAAATAATTTTAGTAATTGTGGTTTTAACGTCCTTCATGCAATATGACCGGTGGAAAATCGAATAACGAATTGATTTATCGATTCATTTATTAAAGGATAGACATAAGTCGGGTTAATTTTTAATCAATCCACATCTCCAATTAACATTCAATGTTTTATGAAAGCTGTGGTTTGTGACAGATAACAAAGACTAGTGGGACCGGCGGTTGTATGCAAACCTGAACATTAAGATTATGGAAGCAACCAACTTAATAATAATCGCTTTGCTGAATTTGCACGCATGTGAAGCGATAAAACACAACCTTTGGTAGAAATAAACGACAACAAAAAGAACAATCGTTTATTGAGGAGGGCTCAGCTCAGCCGAAAACTGGCTTGCGTTGTCGGGATCCATGATTCTGAAGGAGCGCCCGTAGCAGACGACGCACGGCGGGATCCCCGCTTTTGTATGTTTCCAATTTCGGCCGCACGGTGGCGACACGGTTCGATCTCGAGGCGAGAACTTGTGGAAAGTCCGCAAAACATTGTTTTAAGTGCAAGGAACAGTAAAATAAAGTTACCTTGAACCACAGAAAAACTTAGAATTACGTAGAAGTGGCCAATATTATAA
>JAZHYW010038382.1:0-11405 GCA_037355805.1 Ixodes ricinus
TTCCCCCCCCCCCCCCCCTCCCTCCCTCCCTCCCTCCCTCCCTCCCGCTTGTTTTTTCCTTTCCCCAGCATAGACATACACGTTGAAGTTTCCGTGAATGTGGACAGAAAGGTAGTTGTTAGGTGTTGCACCGGCTAAACCCAAAAAATCAACCTTCTTTTGCACGCATACGCTTTCGGAATCTCTTCCAGCATAGATTTCAAACTTTGTGTTGTAGCCATGCCATGCGCAACATCCAATAATACCCGTAATTCACGATACCACGGGTTTTTTCACATACCGCCAGAACTCCTGTTTTGAACTTAATCGCCGGACTATCAATCAGAAAATTTATAGTTTATTAAAGTCGAGTCCTGATAAGGAACACCAGGCCGGTCGAAATCAGGTGGCTCAGCCAGCATTAAGTCATTTAGATGCAGATGAGACAGCAGCCAACCAACCTGTTCACCGTCGATCTTCGATATGACCGGCGCAGGTCTGGTTAATCAGACATCCTGCAGCTGACCGTTTCACCCATCATATGTCTGACCTAAGAAACATCAG
Source organism: Ixodes ricinus (assembly GCA_037355805.1). Taxonomy (NCBI): domain Eukaryota; kingdom Metazoa; phylum Arthropoda; class Arachnida; order Ixodida; family Ixodidae; genus Ixodes; species Ixodes ricinus. The sequence continues at coordinate 544 of JAZHYW010038382.1, forward strand.
ATTCTGTTCGTCAAGAGGTATCATCATGGCAAAGCAGGTCACCTGTTCAATTTTCATCCAGAATAACCGTGTACTAAAACAGAACGATCTTTTCTAACGAGATATACTGAATGATTACCAGAATTTGTGGTAACTATAGCCGGACTGATAGCGGGAACCTTTTTTGTTGGGCAATGGAGGCATTATCGTCTGTTCGAGGCCAGAATACTGACCATGTGGTATACCTTTGCGATGGGATATCCTGAGCGGCTTCCATTAGGCGGGCGAGGGTGTACCCTGTAATCGTCGTTGCCACTAAAGGGGTTGTCCGCTATTGTTGCCAGTGTCTGGGGATTTTCGCAAACCATTCGAAACGGATGCTCACGTTCTTTGAATAGGATCCCCAGACATAGACGAAATGGCATGCCACTTTATTGAGGTATGGTAAGCATTGGTAAATCACCATATTGAAACGGGCATCGTTTTTGTTAAACGAAGAAGCATTTTGAACTACGTACGCACGGTCTGGAATTGTCCTTACCTGAAAAAGGAAGAGGTAGATACCTACCGATATGTTTGTAGGTGTTTTCGGACACATATTTTATGTTAAGCGATTACGCTGTAATGAAATGGAAGTTTACTGAAATGGCGATAGCGGGGTAGCTTAGCGCCATCTAGGAGTTGCGATAGCTTTCCTGTCGCGATGCCGGTGTTACGAGCCAGACCACCGCTGCAGGTAATGCGGTGCGCGTGGTCACGGTAACCACTCAGCAGCGACAGTTTTCTGAATGTCGTTTCATTTTGGAAGACAGCTCGGCGTCGATGCGCAGACGGACTGTGGAGAGAAGCCTCGGCACAATCAAGAAACGATCTGCAGAAAACTCATGCCTGACGCGCCGCAAATCCGCCACGTCTGTCAAGAAGCAGCAAACCAATGCAAATACACGCCCCCCCCCCCCGCCCCCCCAAATAAAGCAACTACCAGCTAAACGTTAGGTGTTAAGATAAGTTTTAGTTCACAATTATTCTTCCATTTTATTTGCGCAAGCTCCAACATGCTAAGTAACAGTCGCCCAAGGGTGGAATTTTTCTTTTCTTTCTGTCAAGTTTAATGCTAGAACGTGATTAGTGACGCCAGCGAAAATAAAGCTGCGATCATAATAGGCCACCACAATGCGGGTGAGGAACTTGGCTGTCTTTTGGGTGGTAAGCGCGGCAGTTCAAAATTGCACTGTGCTGTGTGTTCACGCTCTGCTGGTAAAACAGTAAAAAAAGAACCGCATTCGAAAAAGTTTATTTCGTTGCGCCTGCATCTCCGGATTCCGGACAGGCATGCAGCGAAATCGCAAATTCTTTTTTATGGTTTGTCTCACCTCTTAAAGCACAGTTGCAATTCAAACATGTCGTCGCAATAACAGTCAGTAACCACGATGAATACACGAGGCAAGGTGTGCATGAAGGTGCCTCCACGAAAGCGGCGTCAGGGGCCGACTGAGATAGGGCTTTCACGAGGAGCAAGTGCTCAGGGAGATTGCAACGCACAGAACACTGGCAGCGCCACTACTATTTCGCTGCGCCTTGCAATATTTCAGCCTTTAGCTAGCGTGCGATGGAGTGCTACAGAAATTGTAAAGCTAATCGCAGAGACAAATCGAAACACGACAATTTCTCCTGTCGCTTCCGCCCGGCTCCGTTTACCTTTCTTAGCCACTCTTGTTGGAGGCTGCTTCTTCGGGCGGATATCCGATTTGAGGTTTTTTTGGCTGGAATCCTTCTTGTAACACTTGAGGGCGCAATAAGTGAAGCCACCTATTGAAAACCGTAAGTTTCCTGATTAAGAGCCTCGCATCTGAAAATTCACAAACGCACGGAATAGAACGCGGACTGACGTGGTCAGGATAAAATGGGAGAACGCCACCGGTACCAGAATGCATAGCGGCAGTGTTGGCGTCGCGCAACTCCTTGGTGAGATCGGTCTACTGGTGATCCTTTTATGGAAAATACGCATTCGAAGAGCATTGGATACAGTGTCAGAGAGCTCAGGTGACACTATTTTTTTTTCTCCGTCACGGATTTAGTATCTCTGCTAGAAGGCGACGGGAAAAAAAATCGCGATTTTAGAAAGATAATTAAATGACTGGCAAACAGTAGTAAAGTGGTACTTGAAGCCAGTTGGTACATCACTAATATTCAGCAGTGCACAAAACGTCGGCGGAAAGAAAGAGACAGTAGAACGAAAGAGAGCTGGGAGTGTCCTGTCGAGGGCGGCAAAAATCACGCCTGGCCTTCCTTTCATTAATCTGGTTATTCTGGTTAACCTGGCGGCCATGCATCTGCAGTGCAGATAGCCCCTTGGCACATGAAACAGGGTCGTGTCCTCAGAATTATTGGGCCTGGCGGGATTTTTGCCGCCCCGTCGGGGACGCTCAGCTGTCCATGTTCTACTGTCCATTCCTCTTCCGCCGACGTTTTGTGCGCCATTTAGTACTAGTGACTGGCAACAATACATTTAAGCACCAAGACTGCTGAAGAGTCGTTCCTTCAGATCGTATACCTTATTCACTGGCACTACTCCAGCCGCGTGTCTTATACGTCCCTCCAAGTTTAGAGAGAGCCTAGATTTAAGAGAGGTAGAAACTTAAAAATTGAAAAGCGATTTCAATTTGGGTAACGTACGCGTCGGTGCTAATTGTGTACGCGGGGCATACGCGCGTTATCGAGTCGCAAGAAGGACAGACGAAAAACGATGTAGACAGCTTGGAGACGATCGCCGCTTTGCCTTGTACTTGCTGGTTGTATACAGCTGGACTCGACTGTCCGACATATCACGCCACTTGTCGTGGCGCTGCTCCTAGTACCGCGCATGCACAGGAGCTTCGGCTCATGCGAGCCTGGTTTCTGCCCGCGCAGTGCCCATGCCTGGTGCGGACAAATCACCAGATTCGTTTGTAAACGGTAACGATGGTCTGCCGCAAAAAACACGGCCCATAAACCCACGATCCCGACGAGCACCCGCAAAACAGCCACAAAGGTGGGCACACACTAGCCAATGCACCTACTCTGTTTTGAATTAAGTCCGACAGTAAAGCCAACACTGCGATCTGGGGGAGCCAAGCAAGCCGAGAAAAAAGTGCTTCGTCATGGCGCTCGTTTTGGAGTGTTTGCTTTCGAGTGAATGCGACGTCACCTCGCCTTTTTAATTATTCTTCTGTTCGTGATTTGTAAGGCAACTTGCAATGCGGTTTGGTTTGGCGCTATCTAGCGACTGAAACAAGAAACATTGGGTGTCCTGGGACTGGCGGCTGCATGGTTCAAACGTGAGCTATTACTCTGGTGGCGCCGCTATAGCCTAGTGTCTGAAGCAAGAAATACTGGGTATACCAGGAAACCGCGATCGCATAACATGCCAGTACGGCAAAGCTACAGCCCTGGCGGGCCAATCGGAACGTGACTACGTGTCACCGCGAGTGAGCATTTTACTGAGAAGATGTATCGGGCTTTTTGCTGCGTCATGCTCCAATGTCTGTGCGTTGCGCTCAAATACGTAGCGCATATCGAAGCTCTCGGCACGCAATCTGGGGCTTGTCGTTCACCCTTTGACAATTTAGAGCGAAACAGGGTATGACCGTGGGCCCTCGGCTTGCTGGCGCCGCCTGGCTCGTGCCGGCTGGCTATAGGAGTTAGCAGATGTCATTTACGGCCGATCACGTCATCTTGGAATGGAGCTTGCTAGCGGCGCCACGGATGGGGTCCGGCATTTGGCGTAATCACGAGGGCTGACGTGGTAACTCATCACCGGCATTGAAGCCTGGCGTGCTGGCAACTCCATCGCAGCCAACGTTACTAAAATCCTCAGTTGCGAAACTCACTCTGAAACCTGGGCCGCTGGCGTCCACCGAGACCGAGCTAAATACGATAACCAGCGCCACCCTTTAGCGACGAGTTGAAACATGAAAGTTGCTTTACATAGCTACTGCGAGATGGCCCTGCGAGATGGCGCCACCGGCCCTTGTCCGACTCGACGTGCAGCCGTGCAGTTCCCGTAGTGGACACTGCGGGAGAAATGGCGGCGTTGCGATCGACATTAGCTCAGTTCTCGAGTACGGATCCGAGCCACTTTTTCAGAGCAGGCTCTGCCGGCAGTTTCCCAACTGGAGTAATTCTAGTAACGTTGAACGCAGCTTAAGAGCTCCACGTCGAACATCGCTAAAGATCGAAACGGCCCACAAGCATTTCAGTAAAAACAAAACATAAAAAAACACGTCTCTGTTTTTTTTTAACACAATCGCCTCGCACAATTGTTCCACTAAAGGACACATTTCCTCTCACCCATCTCGTACATAATGTCCACTGAAAGAAAAGAACCCAGTGGCGAACATTGTACTGCACACTAGCTGAAGGCAAATCTGCTTCAAAGGGCCTTTCCAAAACGCAGTAGTTACCGCCGTCAATCGCAGCACACTTTGTGATCGTTTGTATCTTTTTTTTACTGTCTACGACACAATGATTATGCTTGTGGTGTTGTCATTTGTCGCTCATTTCGCTCTCAAAATGTATTGGACTTGCTGTGCCTTTTGTAAAAAAAACATGCCAACCACCACACAAAGTGTACTGCGATTTACTGCACCAGCTACTGCGTTGTGAAAAGGCATGTTGAAGCATATTTGTCTGTCGCCAATTTGCTGTACAATGACTGCAATGTTTTTTTTTTTTGTTTTTTTTTTGCTTTCAGTGGGAATGATGCAGGAGACAAGTGTGAGGAGATGTGTGCTTTGGTCATAAAAAGCCTAACATAACACAACAAAAACCAGCAGGCAGGAATTGCCAGAAAAAAAATATGCACGTTGATTATCCAACATTTTCTAATTAATCAAAGCCTACGTTTGTTTTCTTACAAAACAAAAAAGTCAGATTAAAAAAGCTGCTGTTGTACTTACTTTACGACATGCCGCAAAGCCATCACGCCCGAAAAACGATCCCATCAAAAATTCAGTTGTAAACTTTCCTGTGGTGTTATTTATCTCTTATTTATTTATTTACTTATACATACTACGTTCTCCAGTAAGGAAGCATGGTAGGAGTGGAGGGAAACACAATTGTCCAACAATTGACAATGCCTAGGCAACAAATGAAAAAATATATGGGAATACAGACAGCAAGGAAACAACATTTAAATATATTAAGAAGACAAGGTGCAAACTACAACTGCACACACCAAGCATAAAATGACAATTACAGAGCACCAAGCACAATGTTATCGACCATTATACAAAATGAAATACAAAGCCAGGTACGATAGTGTCATTAAAGCACAAAATCACGGCTTCAATAAACACAAAATTTGTGATCGTCAAAAAAAAAATTTTTGAAAGCGAACTATAGTTATATTAAAATGTCCTTTTCATGCTTGCGCATTATCCCAATGCTGCAGGATTGTGGGCTGGAGTCCCACAGCCCCTTGTGCAACTTCGAAATGCAGGTGAGGGAAGCTTAACTTATACCGTTCCCCCGTATATATTATAAACACGTAAAAAAGAAAACGCAAACTTTTAAGCTCGGAGTTTATTTTCTCCTCGAAGAAGTCTAAAAACCGTCGTAGTTGCATGAAAAAAAGAAAAAAAGAGAGAAACACTTTTTTGAGGAGGATGCGGGCTCATTCATGCATAGCACCATAACGGGGTTGTTGTCACGTGTCGATAACCTCCTGAGGCGTGTAGTAACTTCTTCGTCAGTTTGAAAAGTCTGCGTGTTTCTGTGTGTGTGTAGGGCGGGGGAGGGGGGGGAGACCACTGCCGCTGAGGCCTTGCTACTTTGTCCTCATCCTAAGAGCGTCTTGCGAAAGGCTTAGCGGGTGCGATGGAGCACGCCGGTCTCTGCACATCGCTCTTTTTGTGTATTTCTTTCTTTTTTTTGTTTAGGGGGGGGGGGGTAATAAAGTAGGCCTGAGGTGAGAAAGAGGGTTGAGGAGTTGCTGGGTGTGCGTGAATTTCTGCTTTTTTCCTGGAACTCAACAGGATCGATATAAAGCGGTTTCCCGACCGTATCTACCTCTATCTCTCCTGATTAATGAGTGTGACGAGTATTCCAGAGAAGTTGGCTAACTACTGTTGAACGTGAGGACAGGCAAAAAAAAATACAAAGGAATGTTTCTTTTTGTGAAGGTTGGCTGAGTGATGCTTGTTTTTAAGGCGGCTTTGTTGCGCACTCCTGACTTCTTAAAAGGGCATTGAATTATTTTTTCAAGAAGGTAGTTTTTTATCTTATACTGTTTAAAAGATGTTATTCCTGCATATACCAAGTCCTATATTACAAAACCGCCTATCATCTCAGGGCAGGCGATAAACATGTGGACTCCTTTTTTCTCGCGGACTACATTGCATGGACGAGTGAAAGCCCTACAATACGCGCAGATTCCGAATAATTTTATTATAACTCGTTTCGAAGAAATACTGATAGGTACACATTCGGATAAGGCTCCTCGTTTTCTCCGCGGGCGAAGCCATCGCTTGCAACTGGCTGACAAGCGCCGTTCGTCGACCACTTGCACTCGGAAGAAAATTCTTCCCAAAAGGGCGTGCCCCGATCTTTGAACACGTTTTTAACGAGCAAATAAGCTACGCAGGATTGTGATTTCAGGTGTGTTGGGATGCTTAAAACGTCTAAAATAAATTGCCACCACACAAAAAAGAAAGATCTTAGAATTGATTTTGGTGTTTCTTTAATGTCCTTGTCTGTCACCACCGCATTCCACGAGGTGTTTGATTTTTAGTCCGAACATATTTTTTTTTTTCAGAAGGGGAAACGAGTGAGAGGAGCGCCGCCTTCGCGATGTTGTTATCAGGCTCGGCAGACATTAGACGACAAAATACGGGCCACAGGCGAAGTTTGGAAAAGCCCTAGACTATTTTCATTAATTTTTTTATTTGTTTTACGGGTCATGTTACAATTGCAGTATTGTCAACAATTACAATTCAAGGTCAAACCAACTTAAATCATTTGAAAAACTTTTATACATTTAAGATATCGTCCAATTTTCACGCATTTCAGCACGATTTAAAAATTGCGCCCTTAAGGAGCGCCGCAGGCTCCGCCCACAATACCGCTTATAAAAGTGCCGTTGTCGGTTTCAATCGTGTCGTCGCTATCGTCAGCAGCGTGTCCCTGCTGAGTACGCAGACATCGCAGGAGAGGATGCCACTTATTTGACTACGTCACTCTTCTAGACGTCATAGTGGACAGGCCTTACGGCGTGCTTTTTCACGCGGCACTTCGAAATTGGGCTAAAAAAAGAAAAAAAAAACGTGAAAATGTAATAATTTATATTTAAAAAGCAAATACATTTTTCTAGTTATATCATTTGGTCTGGCATTTAATTTTAATTGCCGTCAATGCCGCAATTGAAGCATGACCCCTAAAGCCAATCATTAAAAAGTTTATTAACGAATTTTAGTCGACTGGGCAGCTTATCATGACGATTATCCCCTTATCTAATATCCGCCAACCCTGATCAATACACGACAAAGACGACACTCGTTTAACACGCACCCCCATTTATAAAAAAAGATAATTTGGTTTTAATTAACATCAAAGACTTTCGATATTTAGTTTGGCTTTATTGTCTGCAACGCCTTTGAGAAGTACCGGCATCCAATACGCACGACGAAGAATAAAATTTTTGAGCGCGGAGCAACTAATACATTATCCATTCTGCTACACGACGCCTTTTATTTAACAACAGAATAGTCACACCAACTGGCGTCGTAACAAAATAACATTGCGACTGGCTGAGAGGCTTATGGGCACCTTTGACGTAAGACTATTTCTATGTAAATGTGTTTATATAACTTAGCAAAACATTTACGACAGCGACTGGAAGGCCAGGAGCCTTGCAGCAAGATAATTATAGTAGCTAAATGAAGCTATCTAAATTTCGCGCAGTCAGTATTATCGCATAAGCAGAAAAACGGATTCCATAGTCGTACATTTTAACTACGATGTTCTAATGTAAGCTGGATTGACTCGTAGCGAAACTTTCATTAGAATAATTATGAAAACAAAAAAACGAAACAACGCTTATTTGAACATAGGGTGTCTCAAGCGGACCTTCCGGTGTAAAACGAGCCGGAAAACTATGCGCCTGCACATCGAGAACCAAACCTTTCACCAAAAGTGCACTCAGCAGGTCAGTCTTACCGTGTGAAATCTCACGGTGTAGTTCTTTTCCTGTAAATCAATTGCAGCAAACATCTCTTCAAAGTACACGTTTAGACGGCTTCGCAGACGACCGAGTTACCGACGCTATTATCGTGTGGCGCCCTCTCCCGATAGGCACAGGGAGCACACGACACACTCTGTCGGCTACTCGCTGCACCTAGTGGCTTTTAATATTTAAGGGAAACAACTTCACCTTGAAACTTTATACAGTAAAACTGACCTGCTCAGTGCACATTCGGTGAAATTTTCAGCTTTCTATGTAAGGTCGCCACTTTTTTTCCCGACTCGTTTTACAGCGGAAGGTTAGCTTGGGACATCTCGGCCGCAGAGCAGGCGTAGCACTCACCTACTGAGCTCCCCCAACCATGGCATTCTCAAACACGCGCCTCTTCAAAGAGGACGACTTATGAAACTCTCAAAGCGAAGTAGTGGCTATAATAAAAAAAGAAATAAAGGTGCTAGTGTGCTCAACAGTCACACGCCCCTAGAAAAGGTGGGAAACAAATGTTTACGCCACGGGGGTTCGAATAAAAGCAGAAGGCGATTGCGACAGACTGTTTGCGAAACCTGTCAAAGCGCCCAGAGTTTGCCGAAGTCGCGGTGCTTGAGGAGAGTTCGCTGTGTCAAACACACATACACTCGCGCGTGCAGTGACGCAAGCAAGATTCTCTAGGCGGGTAAAGAACTAAATATAAAATAAGTGAAGAGGGTCATCTTTGATGTCTAAAGCCCGCTCCAAATGTACTCAGCGACGGGGCATCTCAAAGCGAGCTTGCCTTCGAGCGCCTAGATCTCTCAGGGGAGACTGTCAACGTCGAGCATATCAGGGTACCAAACAAACCAAAAAATTCCATGAAGCAACTCGGGTGGGTGGTCTACGTCTTCGCGGAGAGAATTAAATCAGGAGTAGGCAAAGAGAACAGTGAGGTGTAGTGCGGCCCATCGGTTTTGAGTAGCATGTATCTGCTGGAGTCGGTCTGTCAAAAAACATAAGTGAAAGGCACATTTTTCGTTTGGATTTCTTTTGTGTTCCCTCGTATTTATTTTTCGGGTAAGAATGTATCTGTGTTTATTTATTTATAAACTCATGATTCCTACCGTGTCCTCCAGTGCGCTGGCCTAACGTACCCTCAGGTCTTATATAATGATATTTATTTAAGTGACAAAGAAATGCGAGGACAAACACCCTCGAGTGAAGACTTGACAAGCTTTTAGCCCCATACACTGACAACTTCAACGAATAGCATACACAGAAGCAAAATAACAAAGATAATTACACTAAGAAAAACAGATCCGAAATAACAAAAGAACAAAGGAAACAAGCATAGGATACAAGCCGCACTCCAAACTGAAGTTTATTTCCACTGAGGTGGTGATTTGGGCCTGTTGGTTCATAGCTAAGGAAAACAGCGCCGGAGGACATTGAGCAACTTTGAAAACTAATGCATTTTTGACGCTGTTATCCTTAGCTATGAACCAACTGGCCCAAATAACCACCTTACTGGAGCATTAAAGAAACACTGTACATCGTTTTATCATACATCGAAGCGTAGCCAATGTTATAGTAGTTGATTAGTCAATTCCTTAGCGCTAAAAGCACAACGTTATTGTGTTCGTCATTTTTTGTATTTTTTTAATTGTAATCTAACCAAATGCAGGAAGTGTCCTGAGAAGAGACGATTTTAGATTGTAAGCATTTGTATATGTGTATAAAATTCACTTGGTTTAACCCCACGCAAAACGGAAGAAATTTCAAGCAATATTGACAAATTTATATAATCCTTCTTATATATTTCTTTGTGGGCAATAAAAACGTATTCGGCAGTCAGAAAAAAGAAGTTAATGAAAGTAAGGGAGCTCCGTTAACCTCTCAAAAGTAACGAACTACGTTTTTTTCGCGTGTTTCAAGAATGAATGGGTTACTTTACTTCAGTAGTAATGCATTACGTTTTAGATTGGACTGTCTGGTGGCTGACGTAAAGCCAGAAATGATAAGTGCTTAAAAAGAATTTAATGTGCTTGCTTCAGCATGCAATAAGGAAGAGCATCCTCTTTCGAAACGCTCACATTTAAAACAAGGTATGTTATCGATCACAGTATCCAATCATTAAGCCATTCGTTGAATCTCTTACTCGCAAACTAGCAAAAAGTATTTAAAAAGAAGAAAGCTAAGAAGTCCCCATTAATTGAAGAGCGTGTTGGTAACAATGACTGGTAACAGAAAGAATAAAACAAACACCGGACAAGAGACAACGAACATTTCTTTCAACTGGCAACAACATAAATGAGCCCTAAAAGCACTCCACGCAATTTAGAACCGCCAAAAAAAAAAGAGAAAGGGTGTAAGGGAAGTATGTGCATGTTCGTGACCTATTGAGCCAAACAACGGCAGCGCGGCGGATGTAACCGGAGACGCCGGGAGGGAAGGCCCAGGCGGCCGGCAGCGGAGACTCACGGGACGCCTGGAAGCAACAGGCTGGGCGCGGACAGCCAGAAAAAGAGACAAAAGAAAGTGTAGAGAGTTGTGAAGTAGAGAATAATATGAAATGTGAAGTAACAATGAGCAGAAAAAGTTTTGATATGGTGGGAGCGTTTACAATCTACGCTAATGCCGGAGTCAAGAAGGTTATCTCTTCTTTGGAGAGAAAAAGGGAAGTGGCGAACACATT